>CAXIWS010000613.1:0-26218 GCA_964036195.1 Sphaerolaimus hirsutus | reverse complement strand
GGGGGGGGTTAATTCAAGGGGCGGGTATTTCGAGGAAATACGGTATATTATATAATCACTTGTTACATTAGTCATGCAAATCGGTATTTAGAATGACGACAGCACGGTAACAATAAATCTTATTAAATCTTATAAATCTTATGCTTTATGACATAAATATCAATGATATAAATGACGTCAAAGCTTCATGTTGACACAATGCCAAATAGGATCACAGAGTCGCAATGTTACTGATTGTGACAAGACTTGTTTTTAAAAGCTATACCATGACACTTTTGAAAGATGGCCGAGGGCAGTTCCGCACCCTTTAAGGTGCAATAGTAGCTGGCAAATGCCATGCAGAAATTTAACTAAAATAGGTAAAAAGTTTTTATTAATGTACTTTCGACATTTTGCATGATAGATATTTGGCAAATTTTTACCTAACATTTGACACTTTATAGAGTGCGGCACTGCCAGCAGGGGCCAGTTCCGCAAGTGGAAAAGTTAAGAGTTAAAACTTAAGAGTTGGGTAAAATGACAAATGACAAGTTATGAGAAAAGTTGAGAGTTAACAGTTGAGTAAAACGACAAATGATTTTACTCAACTCTTAACTTTACTAACTTATCATTTTACTCAACTCTTAACTCTCAACTTTTCCACTTGCGGAACCGGCACCTGGATTACGAGTTGCTAACGTATCTGGTGTCAGTAAGTTTTCGAAAAGTGGTGCAGGTTTTTTCAGCAAAAAAAAATCACGGCAAAAGTCATTACTGATCTCAATGGGTCTGTGCCATCCCACATCTAAACCCATCCCACATCTCGGCCCATCGATTGCATGCCTGTCATATTTGATGCGTCTTGCTTGCATTTGTGGTGGATAATGGATGCAAAAAAATGTTGATGATGAAAAAGTGCTACATTAAGAGACACTTTCGATGACACGGTGATTTCGCAGGTCAAAGTTGTACTCAATAATACTGACTGCACTCAATAGTTGTCAACTGTCATGTTTTAACACATGTGGTATCAAATTGCCTTGAAACACTCAAGCATGTTACCGTATTTCCTCGAAATACCCCCCCCCTCAAAATGGGCACTATGAATTTGTGGTCCGGGAAATGCATAACAGACGTTCAAAACACTTACTGTGATACGTTACAACATCGTTTATACCATCTACATCCTTATATAAGGCGTTAAAAACTTATAAATGGTGGTTATTGTTGCATTTTTCACGTTTTTCTCTCAAAATTCTCACTCTGAAAAAATAAACCCCCTGGGGGTATTTCGAGGAAATACGGTATATTAGATTGATTACCTTGTGTCATCTGACTTTTTTGAAATTCCCTAAATTAAATACAGTCTATTTGAGAGACAAAGTAGATTTAGATGTGGGATGGGTTTAGATGTGAGATGAGCCTACGTCATCTCAATTTAAGTGACATCATTCATCTGTCTGAGCGAATACTATATGATTAGAATCTGTTTGGGCACTAACAAATGTTATGTAATATCGAGCATTAATGTCTCAGTAATCGTTCATTCCAGAGTAGCGATGTAAAAAGCGCCAAGACTTTGGCGCCAATGACGCTTTTTCGACAAGTTCCTGGCGCCAAGAAAATACAACGCCAAGCGCCAATGGCGCCACAGCAAAATAGCGACAAGCGCCAAAAGCGCCATGGCGCTTTTACGTCACTGTTCCTGAGCAACGGTGCGGGAAGATAGCACTGATGATGTGCAAAGCATTTCCAGTTGTGCCTAACGGATATTTCCCCAAACATGATCAACAATAAATGCAAACAGGTGCACAACTGTCGGTGAAAGTTTGCAATTTTCACTCAGGGGAGATAAAAAGGCATTACTAGGGTGTCAAAAAAAATTTTTTACGGAAAACGGAAAGGTAAATTTTTTTCACTTTACGGAAAACGGAAAACGGAAAGGTAAAAAAAAAATTTCTGCCGGAAAACGGAAAGGTAAAAAAATTTCACTCAGCGGAAAACGGAAAGGTAAAAAAAAATTGTCGGCCGGAAAACGGAAAACGGAAAAATGAAATGCCGGAAAACGGAAAACGGAAAGGAAAATTTTCACGGAAACGGAAAAAAAGAAGTGAAATTAGCACGGTAATAGACAAATTTGCAGAAGGAAAACCTGCATGCAGGTTTGCCTGTTTGGCTTTGATTGTGGTAGCTGTAAATTCTGCAACTATGGATCATGCCTGTAACTTCACTTGTAGTTCAAGCTTAACTGGACCAACAAAAAATCATCAAAAAGTAGCCATAGTGGCCATAGGAAAGGAAACACTATGACAATTTCACAGTCTAGAAGCAGTGGGAATCACTGATGACCCCTATGCAATTGATGACAACATTGCAGAGGAGATGATAATAAATAGCATAAAATTCAACGACAACAACAAACAATACTATATTGACTGGCCGTATAAAGAGAGTATCAGTGACCTGCCCATGGGAAAAGCAGAAGCCTTGGTGCGGTTTAAATCACTGATAAGAAGATTCAACAAAGATCCAAACTTATTTGAACAATACCAGAAAGTTTTGGACGACCAACTAGAAAAGGGAATAATTGAGATCTGTGACGACAAAACAGACAACAAGGGGATTCATTACCTGCCACACCAGCCAGTAATCACACCTGACAAATCGACATCATGCAGAATCGTGTACAATGGAGGTAAGCCCAGTTTCAACAAGTGCCTTTTTAGAGGACCAATTACAACACCATTAGCACTGGGCCTACTCCTGAGGTTCAGGGCAGGCAATCTAGCATTAATTGCCAATATTGAAAAGGCATTTTTGCAAATAGGATTGCATGACCAAGCTAGAGACTACACACGATTTTTCTGGCTGAAAGATGCCTCAAAACCAGTAACTGAAAATAACTTAATAGTACTTCGTTTTAAATGCGTACTGTTTGGACTTGTCTGCAGCCCAGCAATTTTGGGAGCAGTCATAAAATACCATTTAAATGTGACAATAAACAACATGAATGAATATGAAGAAAATGAAGGGGAACGAAACCAGTTGGCAATGATAATAACCAACATTTACGTCGATAACTTCATCATGAGTGTCACAAATGAAGTTGAAGCTTCAGAACTATATTACAAAGTCAAAGCTTTATTTAACCAATGTTCTATGAACATGAGGGAATGGCTGTCAAACTCCAGATCAGTCATGAATGAAATAGCAAAAAATGACAGGAGTCCAAAAGTGAATAAAATTGTCGCAGTAATGGGCATGAAATAAAATCACTGAACGAACATGCTGGCAATATCAACACCAAAATTGCAAATTGACAGCATCACAACACCAACCAGACAAAACTTGAATAAATTATTGGTGTCAGCATATGAACCAATTGGGTTCACAGCACCTGTTTCACTGACCCTGAAATCCCAGTTGTCAATGCTGCTCCAAGAGACAAAAACAACACAATGGGATGAGCCAATTGAAGATAAATACAGATTGGAAAAACAATGGAAAAATGCCAGAAAACTGAAAATCAAGCCAGAAAATGGAAAAATGGCCTGGTAAAATGGAAACGGAAAGGTAAAAATTTTTCAGTCGGAAAACGGAAAAATGGGCCGGAAAAACGGAAACGGAAAGGTAAAAAATTTTCAGCTGCCGGAAAACGGAAAACGGAAAGGTAAAAAATTTTCAGCTGCCGGAAAACGGAAAACGGAAAGGTAAAAATGTTTCAGCTGCTGGAAAACGGAAAACGGAAAGGTAAAAAATTTTCCTGCGGAAAGGCGGAAACGGAAAACGGAAACGGAAATTTGACACCCTAGGCATTACCGAACATCGCGCAGTATATTTAAGTGATATTTGGATCATTGAACATTTAGCACGTTTTTCCGGCTACATCTGTTATCTTTGCGAAAACATTATTTGCGTAAGATTACAACTCCACCATAATCAACGTTGTTCCTTTCCTTGTCAAGTTTTTTTACTTTTCTCGCAACTTGACAAAATCTGGAATTGCATCCTGAGATAATTAGTGTATAAAAACAAATCGCATTTGATTTTCAACGTTCAATATAAAATACCAATATGGTGGTCGCGAGGCCCCGCCCCCACCGCTTAAAATGAGAATATCTTATCGAAATTAATGATGTGTGAACTGAGAATGTTCTTTCAGCGAGTAATTCATTTTCAGAAGGCAATGAGTTCGCCAGTTTGGTTTGGATAAGTGAAACATTTAATTTAATTTAAATGGGTGTAAACTAGGGTGTCGAATTTTCGTTTTCCGTAGGCAAATTTTGTTTCCGTTTTCCATTCCGTTTTCCGGCAACTTTTTTTTCCGTTTCCGTTTTTCCGGCTCATTTTCCGTTTTCCGGCTTAACTTTCAGTTTTTCCGCCTTTTTTCCGTTTTCCGCCTCAATTTCCAGTTTTTCCACCTTTTTTTTCCATTTTCCGCCTCAATTTTCCATTTTTCCGCCTCATTTTACCTTTTTCTGGCTCATCTTTCTGTTTTCTGATCAGCCAAACTAGTAAAAATTCATGCAGATTGTCACTGATGTTAAAAATTTTCTGTTTCCAGCAAAATTACTGCAAATTTTTGCCACTTTCAGCAAAATTTCAGGAAATTTTATCCGTTTTCCAGCAAAATTTCAGCCAGTTTTTCCATTTCCGTGCAAATTTTGATTTTTCCGTTTCCGTTTTTCCGGCCTCTTTTTCTGTTTTCCGGCCGCTGAAATTTTTTTTCCGTTTCCGTTTTCCGCCAAGTGCAAATTTTTTTTCCGTTTTCCGTTCCGTTTTCCGGCCGCTGAAAAAATTTTCCGTTTCCGTTTTCCGTAAAAATTTTTTTTTGACACCCTAGTGTAAACACAACGGTGAACGTAGAAAGGCAAGTTTTCAATGATAGCAACGATATATTTTATAGCACACTCTGGACTTTACAAAAACTATTTTTTTATCATCCAACAAAATGGTTCGATTTCAATGATATGCAAAAACTTACAGAACTACGAAAATGCACAAAGTATGTACAAATACTCATTTGAAAATTTAAAATTGCGGTCAAAAAGTATAGGTAACTTAAACGGAAAAGTAAATATAATCGGACATTCGCCAATAATCGGCTATAAGACTGGAAAATTGGAGATAAACAATTTTACAGCTATGTTTATATTCACCAAACAGTGCAAAACGTATTGATATGATGTGCATATCGTATTTATTGATTATAAATTGAGATAAGGGTTGACTAATGACGCCTTACCCCCGTGGAGCGTAGGCGACACTAATAAATAAAGATAAGTGTTTACTAATAAGATAAGTGTTTACTCGAAATCAGGGACGTAGCAAGGTTATTGAGTGGGGGGGGGGGGGTTGTATACAGGAGTCAACGAATCGGGGGCGTGAGTGTTTACGTAGGTATATACCCCAAAAATACCCACAAACTATACGCATTTACATTACCCCTACGCACACTAGTTGAAAGCCGAAATATCCTAAACCAAAATCTAATAAAACAAAGACTACCGGACTACTGTTTGCGGCTACCGACCTGGGGAATCCGTCAACTGCAGTTGACTAATATAAAATATGATTCATTCTGATAAACTGATAGCGTTAAAACCAGAATTATCAATTTCCGAAATTTCGGCCATAAACTTGTATGTGGTCCCATCAAATAAAATGAAAGACGATCACACACTTGGCAAGATGCCAGCATTCACGGCAAGAGCACAAAACTGTCCCTGGCAGCCAGCCTGCAATATCTGTTGAACAGGCGCTCAGCCAGATCGAGAATTTCATCCAGCTGCAGTTGCAAACTGAAATGGGATCCAGCATTGACTTTGATAAATATGTTTAAAGAAGCCGTATACACGTGGTGAGCTGCCAACTTCTTATGCTAATCACAAAATTTTGAATTTTGGGACCAGTTTCGCAAGTGGAGAAGTAAAATGGCGAAAGCGAAGTGAATTGAGAAGTAAAATGGCAAAAGCGACGAGAAATTACTTTTTATTTTTATTTTTGTACTTTGCTTTTGCCAATTTACTTGCCATTTCACTTCGCATTTGACCCTTCACTTCGCTTTTGCCATTTTATTTCTCACTTCTCCACTCACGGAACTGGCATCAAGTATGATAATTTGTGGTAAAAAACAGAACACATTCTTCTTACAACCCAATGCCGAAAGTATTATTGATACAAAATTTTATCATTAACACAGTGACATTTACTCACCTACTCATCATTATGTGCACATGTGTGGCATCCGCGGCGGCGAAAAGTTTGTCTCTATGCGAAATCAAAATTGCCGCCGCAATGAACATTTCCAAGCCGAATTTGTATTCGGGGGGTTCAGCGGACAAACGCTCGCCAGACTGAAATTGAAAGTCATGGTAAGGTGAATAATAGGGTAGGAGAGTAGTGGATATTTGGATACGCCGTATTACCTCGAAATACCTACGGGGGGTTTATTCTTTCGCAAGCAAATTTTGAGGGGGGTTATTTCGAAGGGGGCTTATTCGAGGGGGGTCTATTATTTCACCAGAAATTACACATACTCCAACGTAGAAAATGCACGAATGACAGAGATGTATGTGTTTATGGATAAACCCTGCCCTAACGTCACTCATTAGTGTTAACGTGTGTTCTGCATTATACAGACCACAAACTGAGGTATTTGTCGTGTACATGCTCTTTACACTAGGGTTGGAAAAACACGTTTTTTTAACTCGATGTTTTTTTTAAAAAAACGTTGTTTTTTTATAAACGTTTTTTTAAAAAGCTCCCAGATATGACCTGGTGTCAACATATATAGGTATATAAGACAGTAGCAATACTCTGTGATGTCATATATGACCATATAATGGCTGTGGAGCCATGGGATAGCATTATAAGTGGAGATTTGTGTCAAAAATATCCATTTTTTTGTTGACATATTCGTATATCGCCTTATAGTCAAATGTTCGTGACTTCAGGTGAAGTTTGGGACGGAATAGTGATCAAACAAGGTTATCAAATGAGGTTGTTACTAGGGTTGGCCGATGTTTTTTTAAAAACGTTTTTGTTTTAAAAAACTTTGTTTTTTCAAAAAACATGACGTCCGAAATGTTAAAAAAAAAAAAAACATCGACCGAAATTTTTAGTACTAAGCACTGGGTATTTAGCAAAATTTTTGCGCGCAAGCGCGCAATTTCACACACAAAATTGACATTGGTGGTTGTTTTCATTGGTTTTGTGGCATTTTTAGTATCACAGCATCCATTTTTATGTGCTACCATGGGTTAATAAGCCGAGCTATGTTGCTGTAGTATATAATATTGAGGTAATGTGCTTCCGATGTATTTACCTCCACAGTGTGTAACTTCACTCCCAAAGTAACAACCTCATTTGATAACCTTGTTTGATCACTATTCCGTGCCAAACTTCACCTGAACTCACGAACATTTGACTATAAGGCGATATACGAACATGTCGACAAAAAAATGGATATTTTTGACACAAATCTCCACTTATAATGCTATCCCATGGCTCCACAGCCATTATATGGTCATATATGACATCACAGAGTATTGCCACTGTCTTATATACCTTTATATGTTGACACCAGGTCAGATCTGGGAGCTTTGTAAAAAAACGTTGTTTTTTAAAAAAAACATCGAGTTAAAAAAAACGTTTTTTTAACAACCCTAATTGTTACTTTGGGAGTGTAGTTACACACTGTGGAGGTACATCGGAAGTACATTACCTCAATATTATATGCTACAGCAACATAGCTCAGCTTATTAACCCATGGTGGCACATAAAAATGAATGCTGTGATACTAAAAATGTCACAAAACCAATGAAAACAACCACCAATGTCAATTTGTGTGTGAAATTGCGTGCTTGCGCGCAAAAATTTTGCAAAATACCCAATGCTTAGTACTAAAAATTTCGGTCGATGTTTTAAAAAAAAACATTTCGGACGTCATGTTTTAAAAAAAACGTTTAAAAAAACATCGGCCAACCCTACTTTACACTCTACTTGGGTGGGGGTATTTCGAGGGGGTATATTATTTCCCCAGCAAAATTTTAGTGGGGGAATTTTGAGGGGGGTAATTCAAGGGCGGGGGGGAAAATTGGAGGTAATACGGTATGTTTTAAGCGGAACTCACGGTAGGTCTTTGATCCACGACCTTACGGACTCACTCACCTTAAAGCGGAAGTTCTCAGACGAACACGAGAAAAAAACACAAAAAAACACATTTCAATCAATTTCCAACAAATTCCGAAATTCGGCCAAAATGCCCACCTGCATTTCCGCATTTTTCCTGCACATATGCAGCCGCGCCGCGCCAATGGCAGAACTCAGTTCCAAATGTCTGCTACTCAACACTTCCAACAAACGAATTCCATCGTCGAAGGAAAGTTCACGTTGGAAGAATAAAAGCAGCCATCTACGTTGGTTGATTGATTTGTTTGATTTCTTTTATTCGCTGATAATACTGATTAATCCTCCAATTGGAATTTGAATCCACCGCATTTACGTACGGGAAAAAATGTGGGAATATTTGAATTTTTTCTAAAACTATTATCCATGACCGATTATTACCTCCCTAAGTTCAAATGAGATGGAAAAATGGATAAACATATTCAGAGGTAAATGGAGTTATGTTCAGTACAAAAGTATTGCATACGGTGGGTGGCATTAGTTAGGGTTCAAACGATATATCGTATCGAATATCGAATATCGGATATCGACCATTTTTTCATATCGAATATCGAATACCGATATCGAAAATTTTGAAAAAATATCGAATATCGACCATTTTTTCGATATATCGAACCTGTATTGTGTCCCTAAATTAAGTTATCATTTTCATTTTGACATATTTATGATTGATCTGATTTGCTTATAGTATTGTATCTGATGAGTAAAAGTACAGTATTTATAATGTTATTTTTGTTGGAGTGCTAAATTTGGAGCTAGAAAATGCTGATATGCTATTTTTTGCAACATGCCATTAAGCAATTAGGTTATAAGTATGAACTGTAATATCTACCAATTGTTATCTGTCTGATACACTTTGATTCATCATGTTTCTCTTCTATTTTCTACTTTTGAGTGATGTAAACCTTGCTGAAATCACTTGGTAACATTCACATTTCAGTAAAGAGATAATTACCATGTGTGCAACCACATGAAAATACAATATGCCACTTGAAATATGCCTTGCTATACCAAAAGCAAATCGCAATATCGAATATCGAAATATCGAATATCGACCACTTTTCAATATCGATATCGAGGTTCCATATCGTATCGATATCGAATATCGAGTTTCAGAAAAAAATATCGAATATCGATATCGAAAAGTCATATCGTTTGAACCCTAGCATTGACAGACGACATTATCCCAAATAACTTATCACCTAATAACTAAAAATAATCTACTTAGTACAAACGTGACGTCAATCCGCCTAAGCCGCACAATGGCGTCTGCTGCACACCATAACCCACACCATGCGCTGTATGCAATAGTTTTGTGCTGAACATTCAGAGATTCAGCTCCAAACCGCGATTCAGAGGGCAATTGGATCGAGATACAGCGTCTTTTTCGGCTATGCAAAACTGCAAAAAAATTCAATTAACCGGTGTGCAAACAGCATGTCTGATGTGCCGATCATCGTGAGGTAGTGATGCAAATCAGGATCTAGCGTCTCCAGCAATTGGCCGAGCCATTCTGAATAATAAACAGTGGTAATTGATTCGAGAATAAAACCTTAATCAATCGAAAAATCCTCAGATTAGCCAACCAATCCTGGGCAACATAAACTCCGCCTCAAAATTACTTCTGTACACCCCAGAAACAAAATGATTGAATGCCCAAAATGCTGCCGCGGGACCGAAATCGCTGTTCACACCCAAAACTGCATGAAATCGGGCCATCAAATCATTCATACCCTGCACATAGCCGATTTTCGGCTGCAACAAGGCGAGACATACCAGAGAATCACGAATCGAAAGAAGATGTGGACTGTCGGTATCTGAAACGTGTTGGACACTTATAATTTTTTTGCAGCTACAAGTACACGGGGACATGTGCCAAAAACTATTGTACCACTTATTGTCCTGTTCTTGATTTTTTTTTGCACTTGCCGGAAAACGGAAACGGAAAAAAATTTGCCTGCGGAAAGCGGAAACGCAAAAAATTTTGCCTACGGAAAGCGGAAACGGAACGAAATGTGCACTTGCTGGAAAACCGAAAATTTGTGCACTTGCCAGAAAACGGAAAAAAAATTTGCCTGCGGAAGACGGAAAGTTGACACCCTACTTTTTACTGATGATGCGAGTGTGTTTGGCAGACGCACATCCGCTCTGCATACACGGTGGTGCAAATTATTTTGACGTATTTCCGCCGCATGACCAACCGGTCATGTGCGCAATTGAAATGTGCCTAATTGAAAGTGGCAGCAGCTGTTGGCGTACAAATTGCAGAAGTTATTCGGCCATTGGGAAGCATCTTTTGTCACCGTAGAATGGCTAAATGCGCCATACTTTTTACTGCTATTTTCTAAATAAACATAATTGATTCATATCACCCTACATAGAAAACTTGGCACACATCCAAAACGGCATAAAATTACACAACCCCAGCACACACCTCTAAACAACTCATGGCTTCGCTCAGTCCTGGGGACATCCTTCGCGACGAGTCTAAGCGTGGTGTCCAATAGCTCATCGTTGATTTGCAGTCTGGCCGCGAATATACTCGCGCTGATGTCTATTGCCGATTTGGTTTTGTCGCCGCCGGCTGATTTTGATGTCTCGCGGGATGTCGACGGATTCTGATTGTGAGCGGTTGTTTGCGATTAGTATTTATAATCCCGAATGTAAACAATCTAAAGAAAACAGTGCATGAACAGAACACCTACGATTTATAGTTACATCAGTCCAAAATGTAGCAAATGTAAAAGTGAAAGCGACCTGCGCGATTTTTTAGCCACACAAACGGATGACCTAAAAACGGGCGATAGAGGGGGGGGGGGGCAAACTCAAAGTGTTGCAAATACAACACCCCCTTTTCAGGCAGCCTGATATCAAAGCCTTTAAATATCAATGTATATAATGAAATTTATGGGTTGCCTGAAAGACCCTCCCAGGTTTAGCGAACCTCGCCCCACACGACACGCCTGACTTACCGTATTACCTCAAATTAACACCCTCGAAATAACCCCCTAAAATTTTGCTGGCGAAATAATAAACCCCCTGGGGGTATTTCGAGGTAATACGGTAGTCGCTTAAAGGAAGTAAACAACAACTCAAAAAATTGTCAAAGGTTGCAACCGGACGCCCTAAAATGTGGTCACGTTGCAAAGGTGCAAAAGACGACAAAAAAAACTTAATTCAAACGGAAAATGCTGGTGTGTAACGTGCGTAAATGGCGCCTGGGCGGCGGCACTTTTCAATCACTTATCATCACACACCTGGTCGCAAATATCCTGACAAACGTCATCCATAACACGTTTTCTTCTTTGCAACTCGCAATACTCAACATCGCCTCCATTTTCACCTTGCATCACGAAATTGTCGACGCAATCCAGATCGAAATGGGCCATTCTTTGCAGCAATTTTTCCTTCCAACGTTTTACCGACGCTAGGTACTGCTTTTGGCGCATTTCCAACACTACTTTGCGTTCGCTGGACGTGCTGCTGAAGTCGTAAATGTTGAATAAAAATGCCCAGACTTTTGGACGGATGGATGGCTCAACTGGAGCTGAGAATGGGGGTTTCGATATTTTTTCAAATTAAATACACCGTATTTGCTTGAATAATCCCCCTGGGGGATTATTATTTCGTCAGACGTTTTTGAGGGGGGATTATTCAAGGGGAATTATTAGAGGGGAGATTATTATTTCGTCAAAGTTTTCAAGCATTTTCAAGCAAGTTTCTATCAATTCATTTTGAAAAATACGCTTTATTACCAAGATAACATGACATTTTCGTTCAAATTGCACACAAATTTATCAAATGCCTAAAATTCGTATTCGACAGCATCAGCGTTAGTGTACATTCATTGTGTACAATGTGTACACACAACATAAATACATTTGCACAAGATTTGCAGTATTTTTAGTCCATCCGTGGGGGGAATTATTCGAAGGGGGGATTATTCAAACAAAAACGGTATTTACCTTAATATGTCAATATTTACAATACAGACAGATATATCTAATTCCTGATTGAAAACATCCCCCCTCGAATAATCCGCTCACCGATGGAATACACCCATATCTTGTTACCAAAAGTGCCATGTTACTTTGTTATAAAGCATCATTTTGTCATTTCACGAAATAGAAACATGCAAATTTTGACGAAAAAATAACTCCCCACTGACGATGGCAAATCTACCAGAAAAAGTACTTAAATTTTCAAGTGTTTTTTCTAAAATGAATTTTCGAATTTTTCCTAATTAATTTTCGAATTTTCGAATCTTTTTTGGCAATTTTCGAACTTTTTCCAGAAAAATATTGAATTTGAAGCAGTATTGGATATTTTAAACGTTTGGATCGCTAGTTTTAATGTTAGGATTACTTTTTAAACTTGTTTTCACTGTAATACCTTGGTTTAGCTCAATGATGTTTGTCAATCATGTTTGCCATTTTCCAGAGCTTCCATCACTTTGACATTTTGCACAACATTTTACAGGGTTTGGAAGTGGCACCTGGTGGATTGTCAGAGATTTCTCTGTTCAACAACATGCAACAATAACCCAACGATCCATTTTTTGATGGAGCAGTGTCTGTTTCAGCGGAAGTAAATAGATCAGCACCGTGATTGGAATACTTTGGGTTGCTCAGTGCATTCATAAAAGGATGTGTTTGTGTCCGCCTCTGCAACCACGCGTCACGGGCACCATATCAACGTTGTTTTACGTTTTTCTTCTTCGTGATTTTATGCTTTTTCAGATGCAGAGCATAAAAATTATCGACTATTTACCACATTTCATCTAAGAATGTGTTTTGTGGCCTTGAAATCCCTGAAAAATTCGAAAATTATTTTAGAATTATCGAATTTTTTTGAAAAAAAACGATTTTTAAGTGTTTTTTCCAGGGGTGAAATAAAAATTCGAAAATAATAAAAAAATTCGAAAATGTTTTCGAATTTTCGAATCTTTTTTTGCCACCGTTACTCCCCACTTAATACGACCGCCTCAAAAATCTGAAAAAAGAACCATCACACGAGGGAATTATTCGACAAATACGGTAACAAACCAACCAGCAAATACAGCCTTACGAAAGGCACCAACATCCACTATCCTCCCTTCACGATCGGAAAAGCTGTCGAAAAGCGCCTCATCGAATATTTTCCGTTCATTTCGACCCGGAATTTTTCCGCTCCAATCGGAATCCGGTGAAGATTCAGGGGATGGCGGAAATGCGACCAGCTCCAGGGGCTCGTTGTCCATTTTTTATCTATTTTTTAAATTTAAAATTGAGGTCGCTTTTTAGGCCATTTTTTGATCTGTGGGGTATTGAAGAGTGCAATTTTTTAGAACGAAAATTCAATTTTTTATAAAAAAAAGTCTACTGACTCGTTTGTTTTGTATACAGTCTACCATACAAGGAAATCTACCATATTCCATCTGATAAAAATCTGACACTAAATTATTTCTCATCACATCACATTGCACCCACTTTTGGTTAATTCAAATTTAATGGCGCACCGGTGCCTGCGCACACTAGTTTTCACACGAAATTTCGAAAACTCATAAATCAGTGTAGAAAGTATTAGAATTTTCTACAACGAGGTGCCCGTCAACTCCAGTTGACGGAGATTAAAAACGACTCAATGTGGAAAACTCAAACACGTTCAAAGCTCATTTATGAGTTTTCCAAATTACGTGTGAAAACTAGTGTGTGCAGGGCCAATGTGTCAAATTTGATTTATCAAATTGTCGCAAGCAACCGACAAATATGGCACCGGTTTGGAAGGAAGGAGGGCAAAATAAAACCATTTCCAGCGTCGAACGTAAGGCAGGTTGACATTTTCGATAAGAAAATGGCATACGACTAGTGATGTAAAAGCGCCATGG
Organism: Sphaerolaimus hirsutus; assembly: GCA_964036195.1. Taxonomy (NCBI): domain Eukaryota; kingdom Metazoa; phylum Nematoda; class Chromadorea; order Monhysterida; family Sphaerolaimidae; genus Sphaerolaimus; species Sphaerolaimus hirsutus. The sequence goes on along the minus strand of CAXIWS010000613.1, from coordinate 12,183 downwards.
CGCTGGCGCCTGGCGCTAGCGCCAAAGCAAAAAGCGCCATGGCGCTTGGCGCCTTTTTGCTGTGGCGCCATTGGCGCTTGGCGCCGTGCTACGGAAAAGCGCCCTGGCGCTTTTGGCGCTTGGCGCTATGATGCCGTGGCGCCATTGGCGCTTGGCGCTAGCGTTTTAAAAAGCGCCAAAAAAGCGCCAAGGAGTTCAAGAAATATATCATTATTTTATGTAAAAAAACCTTGTGTGCATAATTTACATAAGAAAATGTGTTACTGTAAGTGTATTCCAGGAAGAACAAACACTCATTTACTAATCTTGTAAGCTATGTCCATGCAATTGCAAGGATTATAAAAACTTTTCGTAAATAATTGGCCTAATGGTTCCCATCCCAATTCAAAGCTTGCTCACGAGCGACGTTCAAATACATAGTGTTGCATTATGTTGAAAATGATGTTGTATTGTTGGTATATATGTGCAATGTACCAGACCGAAATGACGTAAATAAATATATGCGTGTACAACACTGGGTAGAGTTACTCCTTAGCAACATTGAATTGGGATGGTAACCAGTTGACATTGGCTGTCGTTGTTAACTAGTGCACTTTATGAGCAGCAAATTTTTTTGGCGCTGGCGCTATTGGCGCTTGGCGCCGTGGTCTAGAAAAGCGCCATGGCGCTTTTGGCGCTATTTTGCCGTGGCGCCATTGGCGCTTGGCGCTCGCATGCCAAAAGCGCCGGCGCTTTTGGCGCCTGGCGCCAAAAGTCTGGCGCTTTTTACATCACTACATAAGACTAATATGAAATTTTCACTCCGAAATTTCGTGATTTGATTTTGATTTGAATATGATGCCATTCAGTTATTAAGTAATAACGAAAAACCTGGCAGAATCCTCAAATGGACCCATTCCATCACTAATTGCTATTGTTTGACACCGAATTCTAAAATCTACCGCCCACGTAAAACCCTTAATATTTTACGCAAAAATCAAAATGAATATTGACAGGAAGAGTTCGATATATTTATATAGGGTGTAAATAAATTTTTCACTTAAATCTTTTTTGCACTTGCCGGAAAACGGAAACGGAATAAATTTGTACTTGTCAAGAAACGGAAAATGCAATGCTGGCAAAATTAAGCAAAATTTGCATGGAAACAGAAAAAAATATCAAAATTTTGCCGGAAACAGAAAACATTTTTAGAAATTTTTCTGGAAACAGAAAACTTTTCTAGAAATGTTGCACGAGACAGAAAGAATGGCATAATTGAAAAACCTGCGTGTGCAGGTTAACCAGTTCGGGTGAAACAGAAAATAAAGGAAAATGAGCCAAAAAAATAAAAATTGCCGGAAAATGTCAAATGAGCCGGAAAAACCCCCGGAAAAACAAACTTAAGTGGCCGGAAATCGGAAAAATTTCGCCATTGGAAAATGGAAATTTGTCACCCTATAAATATCGTGTCAAAAGCCGAGCGCTTCGATATTGAAAAAGTCATGTCATCGCAAGCCCAACAATTGTCACTTTTAGTCATATAAATATTTTATGTGAATGTTCAAGTAATGATTACATGTAATGCGAATCATGCGTTCGTCACAATGAGCGGAAAAAATATTTAAGAAGCAATAAATTCAAGCGACGGATAGGAAAGCTTCATTTTTAGAGAAAGAAAATGGGAATTTTAGCGAGCGACACAAAGAAAGGCTACACCTAAAGCTCAAAAATACCGGGACAGGCAAGGACGTATCCAGGGGGGCGGGGGGGGGGGAGCTGCAGCCCCCCCCCCTTCCCGGGTGAGACCTCAAAAGTCGGTGAAAATGCGACTTTTGGTACGACTAAAATTTTGCGCGCAAGCGCGCATTTCTCGATCACCCAGCTTTATTATCAGAAAATGGGTCATCGTACTCTCAATTCACTATAAATTACACTAAATACACTAACTAAAGTGTCCATCGCCCTATTTGTATGTATATTTACATACAAATTAGCGATTTTTGGCGCCAGCGCCAGCGCCAAGACGCTATTCCGCCACCATGTAGAGAAAATTCCCCCCCCCCCCGTTCGCGGGGCTCCGTAAACAAGCAGCCCCCCCCCCCGCTCCAAAATCCTGGATACGTCCCTGGGGACAGGGTAGATAAATTCCACAGATGCCTGTTTCACGTGGAAACTTTTCACAACCCCATAAAATCACTAATAAAAAAAAATTAGTAAGAATCTTCGAAAACAAATAGCTATAATGGAACAGGGTGTAAACATGGAATCTGGTCAAAACTTATGTCAAATACCTTATGTATGAACATCTGACAGAACTCTTGACACAAAATTTATATTTATACAAGTGCCCAAAAAATTTTGACCAGTTCTTATTATAAAAATACAAGAAAAATAGAAGTTTATGTACATCACAAGAAAAATAGTGTCGCAAAATACATCACCTACTACATTTTTTATGGATAAATAATAAACTTTTTTTAATCAAGAAATGAATTGGGTGGATGAATGGCGCCGGGGGTTTAGTGCGAGTTCGGGAGCCCCAAGCATTTCCCAGCTAATCTAACCGAGAAAAGTTTACATCTGATATTTTTATCACTTTATCAGCATTTGTTCCTTCCGCTAGGCCTTCAGATATCTAAAAACTTAGAAATCCAAAATTTACTTAAACAGAAGTCTTGTGAAGTTATTGGGGGTCCGGAAAGATATTTGGAAGTTCAGATGGATGGTAAATCACTCGACCGGAAAGAAAGACGGCAAAAAAGTTTTTGGTATTGGTATGGGGGTTCTCGGGAGTTCAATATATAGGCTTTTTCAAGGTGTGTAAAAGATACAGTAACCCCTACTAGACCCCGCACTGGATCCATGAACATTACATAAATATCACGTCAAGATATTGGGGTTTCTTAATTGTTTGATAGAGTCGAAAAATCACAATAACGAGTAAACATTTTCGATAATCATTTTGCAATACTACAATTATTTAGCCTCGTTGACACCACATGAACAAATAGAAATCATGTAAAATCGAAAATCTAAAAAATGATCGCGTTGTCTCAAACGTATCCATCAGGTGCTCACCGCGCAAGGGCAAAATTATTTTCAGACAACCAAAAAAAACCTAACCGTTCTCCACCACAAAATCCAAAAAAAACTGACTTAGCAAATCATTGTCAAATTGCCAAAAAACTATCACAATTCCAACGTTTCAACGTATCAATTCACTTTGGCATACGCCGGGGGTGCCCAGCGGCGGCGGAGAATTTTCACCACGTAAAGCGGCGCACAGCTGACTGCTGTTATGGCCAGGGTCTTCCACATGAAGCCAATTGTCATCACGTAGTCCGTGTCTGCATTCGGGTTATTACGGTAGATTTGCAGATATGTAGTTTGCTAGGGGACTTTGTAAGCTGAGCTTTGTAATTCATGGATGGATATCGTACATATATGGCACGTTTTCTTTTTTTCTGTTATATGGGTCCATTTAATTAGAGGTGCTATCTACCGTATATCCTCGAACAAGACCACCTTGGATAACTTCCCCCTGTTGGCCGAGTCAGAAAAAAAACTCCCCCTTGGAAAACTTCCCACACTTGAATAACTCCCCCCTCTGTGATAGGGAAAAGATGTTAGATCAATCTAAAAAACAATCAATGAAGTTAGACAGACCAAATAAAGCAAATGCAGTGCAGCGTGTGAAACGAAAAATGCAAAAGACTATTAGCCTACATCAGCGACAACAGATACTGAATGTAATTCTGAGGAAAAAAACAAATCACCCTTAAATAACACCCCCCTCAGATCGTCTGTTGAAAAAACTCCCCTAGGGTCTTATTCGAAGATATACGGTACATAAATATTCTATTTGCTTCATCTTCTCCAAGTATTTGGCATACTTCCATTTTTATCATCTAAATCGAATATTGGCACAATAATATACAGTGAAATAATCATTATTTACTCAACCTCAATGCACAAATACAACCCCATATCAGACCTCAAGATGCCACAAAAACCTACCACTTACCCCCTAACCCACCAAAACCCCTTCAAAACCCCCACTCACCAAAGAAATAGTGCAAAAACATCAAACTGAGCACATAAACAGCCACGCTGAACACCTCGGACACGAGCATGGTCCAGTGCCAGGTGTGTATCGTGAGCCCAACCACTATCAGTTCAGTGAAAATTAGCGCGGTGAACGTAATCGACACGACGTGGATAAAGTCCTGGTCGAATAGAAGCAGCGCGCCGTACATTATTACGGCACCTGGGAAGGGGGGGTTATCAGGGGTATTCTAGATTTTGACCTCAGAGGGTTGGATTGATAGCAAATCGCTCCTTCGGAGGGGGTTAGCTGAAAAAAAGTGGGGGGAGTGTCGAGTGTTTAATATAAAGGCTTGTTTAAGGTGTAAAAGGAAGAAGAGAGAAAAATCGCAAAAAGTATGTGAAAAATAGCTCAAAATAGGTATATAGCTTGTTGTTACAACGTATTTACTTTTACTCGACAAATACGTATACTCGTATATAGGGTTCAAACGGGATTGACTTTTCGGGATCGGGATCGGGATTGGTTTTTTGAGATTTCGGGATCGGGATCGGGATCGGGATTGGCCGGGATTTGGGTCACGGGATCGGGATTGACATTTTTTCGGGATCGGGATTGGGGTCTTGGGATAGGGATTTTGGCCAATGTTTTGGCATCCACAGTTGTTCATAAAGGTCTGAAAACACTGTTGGATGCCAGAAACGTGGCATAAAATGAACGCTGGGGGTTTGCGTTCACATTTTTGCATGCAAAAACGTCGTTTTTTCACTTTTGATAATTTCCACTGATTTTTCCGGGATCGGGATCCCGGACTTTGGAGTTTCTCGGGATCGAAATCGGGATTTGAAAAGTTTCGGGATCGGGATCGGGACTGCTAAATCCCGGAATTTCACGGGATCCGTGATCGGGATCGGGATCCCGTTTGAACCCTACTCGTATAACGTTTACTCATGAGTAAAAGTAAAAAATGTCAATTTACGTTTTCTGTACTCAGGGGTGAGTAAAAAAATTACGTTTACGTAAACTTTGAAAAAACTTTGGTACTTTTAACAACTCTGATATACAGGCATAAAGAACATCTAGTATTAAAAATAGCTGAAAATAGGCAGTTAGACACATGAACTAGCGATTTTGGAGGTGAAAATCTACAAAATGACAATTGTCAAATCTGTTGATGATGCCCCATTGTCTTTTAAGTATACTTACTCAAAAATAGCCCTAGATAGTTCGATTTCGGGGGGGGGGGGTAGTAGCCAGAAACTCCGCCTCCGAGATAGATAAAAAGCTGAGCGCCCCCCAAAAATCAACACGCAGACACAAACGCACCCTGATAAATGCTAATAAGGAGCCAAATAAAGAAGGTTTTATAGGACAAGGATCTGCCCTTGGCGAGCTCCTTGTACAACTCGGGGAAGGTCATGGCCACGCCTGCCTTCACGTCCTTGTCCATGACCAGCGAAAACACGGGGAACATGGTGTAGATTGTAGAGTAGCTGCGCGAGTGTTTCGGGTTTCGATCGAACGCGACACGAGTAGTGATGTAAAAAGCGCCAGACTTTTGGCGCCAAGCGCCAAAAGCGCCATGGCGCTTTTCCGGAACTAGCGCCAAGCGCCAATGGCGCCACAGCAAAATGGCGCCAAGCGCCAAAAGCGCCATGGCGCTTTTCTGGACCTTAGCGCCAAGCGCCAAAGGCGCCAGGGGGCCATGGCGCCAAGCGCCAATGGCGCCAGCGCCAAAATGATATTGCCTTTAATGATACAGGTGAGACAAAGTACTATTTTCTTCACTTTCGTTAACTTGTATTGCCTCCAAAACGACAAAAATGGTCAAATAATGGAAATCAATAAGTTTTCTTGCTCAACACACAAGTGTAACTAAGACTGGTTCAAATAGATAGCAAATTGCCGCTCTGAAGTGAAAGCTGAAAGATTGTCTGGGGGTTGGGGGTTGCCGCGTTTCAATCTATTGGATATTTCAAGATTTAAAGTGCAAACTGTGAGATAAGGGGGTAAAAATAGCTACCGTATTACCTCGAAATACCCCCAGGGGGTTTATTATTTCGCCAGCAAAATTTGAGGGGGGATAATTCGAGGGGGGTCTATTATTTCGCCAGAAATTTTCAGAAATTCCGCATACTCAGATGTACAAAAATCAAGCTTTTACATAGACGTACATGTGTTTTTAGGCATATATAACTGTATATACACATAAACCCTTCCCTAACATCACTTAATCATCAGTCTTACTTGTGTTCTGACTTGTACATATTACAAACTGCGGTATTTGTAATGTAAGTTCTCTTTACACTCAATTTTAGGGGGGGTATTTCGAGGGGGGGTTTATTATTTTCTCAGCCGAGGGTAATACGGTAAATTACATACTATATTTCGACGAAATACCCCCCGGGGGTGATTGTTTCAGAGTGAGAATTTTGAGGGGGGGTTAAACGAGGGGGGGGGGGGGTATTTCGAGGGGGAGGGCTTATTATTTCGGCAGAAATTTTTTGAAATTCCAGTACTAAATTGTCATCTGCAACGTACGCAGACGTAGAAAAATACAACAATAACCGCTATATGTAGAAAAATACAACAATAACCGCTATATATAAGAGTCTATTGACTTATTTAAGTGTGTAACACTGTTCTAACGTAACAATTAATTGTTTGAAACGTGTGCTTTGCATTTCCCGAATCACAAACTGAAGTTTTGTCATGTATGTTCTCTGTACACTCAATTGGGGGGGGTATGTCGAGGGGATGGGTAACTATTTCAGTGTCCATTTTGAGGGGGGGGGTATTTCGAGGGGGGGGTTTCGAGAAAATACAGTATCTGAGTAAAATATCTATGTAAAATAATTACCGTATTACCTCGAAATACCCCCAGGGGGTTTATTATTTCGCCAGCAAAATTTGAGGGGGGATTATTCGAGGGGGGGGTCTATTATTTCGCCAGAAATTTTCGGAAATTCCCCATACTCGGACCTAGAAAAATCGAACAATTACATAGATGTATATGTCTTTATAGGTATATATAACTGTATATACACATAAATAAACCCTTCCCTAACGTCACTCAATCTTCAGTTTTAACGTGTGTTCTGCATTGTACAGATCACAAACTGCGGTATTTGTCATGTACGTTCTCTTTACACTCAATGTTAGGGGGGGTATTTCGAGGGGGGGTTTATTATTTCCTCAGCCGAATTTTAGGGGGGTATTTCGAGGGGGGGTTAATTCAAGGGGGTATAATTCGAGGTAATACGGTACATACATGGCCAAAAATTGCTGAAAATAGGCAATAAGGCACATGAACACCGCGGCGCAAGTATCATTATCTGGCGCTTTTTTGGCGCTTTAAAAAATGGTAGCGCCAAGCGCCAATGGCGCCACTGGAAAGTAGCGCCAAGCGCCAAAAGCGCCATGGCGCTTTTCGGAAACACGGCGCCAAGCGCCAATGGCGCCACAGCATTTTAGCGCCAAGCGCCAAAAGCGCCATGGCGCTTTTTGCTTTGGCGCTAGCGCCAGGCGCCAGCGCCATGGCGCTTTCACATCACTAGACACGAGTCAGTTGTGAAAAATCTGTTCAATAGTGACATTCGATGTTTAAATGCTCGAATTTCACAATACTACTCTGGTGACTTGATGATTTGGTGGCAATCCTGCACCGTGCAAAGTGAATAGTCAAGTGTCAAATGCCATGTAAAATGTCATACAAATTCTTCAATTGTCACGCAAAGTATGAAAATTTCCGCAATAAAGTTCTGTTTCGTTTCCATTGACATTTTACGAAATTTAACACTTGTCTTCACAGTTTACGGGGTACGGGATTGCGGATTGTGTGTGCCAACTCAGACATGTGACCGCATAAGAAAGATTGACGTGAGAACATTTTTGGCATGTTTCCAAGGAGTACAATGCATAGAAAGTAACAAATCACCGACACAAACAGTGCCAGTAAACTAAAAAAAACTGGTAAAACCACCAAAAAAAAACTAAAAAAACTCACGCCACCATCAGCATCCCCTGGTACAACGAGACGGAAGCAAAGTAGAAGATGCACGAGAAAATCGCCTGCATGACGGATATAATCAGGCCGCGGTGCATCACGAACTGAGCCAGGCTGCACGAACGCTTGTAGCAATAGCGCCCGTGCACCAACATCAGTCTGCGTGGGCATTTGGAGGGATGGATAAAGTGAGAATTTTGAGGATGAATAAATATAATATGAGACAAGTTCTCTTGTCAGTTGTTGGTTATAGTCATTGGTTGTGTGAATTTAAATAAATCCCGAGGGCTGACAAGCGACGAGCGTGAGTTACGAGTCAATTTTCAAGTGATAAATATGTAAAATTGCAAACTAAACACTTGTCGAATTGCTTGAGTGATCACTCAACCAATTCCCTTACAAATTGCCAAATAGCGGAACGCTCAGAACGGTATAAAAGATTCGACATTCTTTTGAAATGTTCAAATACCTATTCGATTACTCAATAGGAGAAGTTATTGATATCTGACATTAGTGTCTTATGTCAATGGTGTCAATGTAGATGTCTCATGTCAATGGTGTCAATGTTGGTGTCTTATGTCAGGGATGGTCCGGCCGTAAAGTAAACCCGGCCGTAAAGTAGAGGGTGCTACTTAAGTTTTGTACCTAGGACAACGTAAAAATGAGTATACGTGAAAGCGAGAGTCGTCGCTATCCCTACCCATCGCGAATTCTATAATTTCCGATGTTATTTTACGCTATTTTTTCAGCCGTTTATATTCGTGTGAGTGATTTTTTGCTTTTTATGCACTCAAAAAAATGTTCTCAATCACGTTTTCTGTACCCGCGTACTTTCAAAGTACGCGAGTAAGTGAGTACCGGTATTTTTTCGGGGGGAAACGTAAACGTATTTACGCAGCACTCGAGTATACGTATTTATCGAGTAAACGTAAATACGTTTGTACAACTATGCCTTACGGTCGGATTTACTTTACGGCCGGGTTTACTTTACAGCCGAGTTCTCGCCTCGTCTATGTCTTATACAGGGGTCTCGAATGGGGGGGGGGGGTTGGGGGGGCCTCCCGGAGGCCGCTCAGTTATCTATCTATCCCGGAGGCAAAATTTTGGGCTAATACCCCCTAAACTAGCGTGTCAAAAAAAATTTTTTACGGAAAACGGAAACGGAAAAAAATTTTCAGTAGCCGGAAAACGGAACGGAAAACGGAAAAAAATTTGCATTTGGCGGAAAACGGAAACGGAAATGGAAAAAAAATTTAAGTGGCTGGAAAACGGAAAAAGAGGCCAGAAAAACGGAAACGGAAAAATCAAATTTGCATGGAAATGGAAAAAACCTGCTGAAATTTTGCCAGAAAAAGGATAAAATTTGCAGTAATTTTGCTGGAAACACAAAAATTTTTACATCATTGACAATCTGCAAGAATTTTTACCAATTTGGCTGATCAGAAAACAGAAAGTTGAGCCAGAAAAAGGTAAAATGAGGTGGAAAAATGGAAAATTGAGGCTGAAAATGAAAAAAAGGTGGAAAAACTGGAAATTGGGGCTGGAAAACGGAAAAAAGGCGGAAAAACTGAAAATTTAACCGGAAAACGGAAAATGAGCCGGAAAAACGGAAAAGAAAGTTGCCGGAAAACGGAAAAAAAATTTCAGCAGCCAGAAAACGGAACGGAAAACGGAAAAAATTTGCCTGCGGAAAACGGAAACGGAAAACGGAAATTTGACACCCTACTCTAAACCCCCCCCCCCCAATCGCCCAGCTATCTACCTATCCGGAGCGATTTTTGAGAAATTGTACCCAAATTGGTACCCAAATTGTGTTGGTTAAAATCGCTACTTTTCACGCATTTTTATAGATTATCACCTCCAAAATCGCTAGGTAGTTCATGTTCATTATTCCCTATTTTGGCTATATATCTGCTTATGTACCTATTTTTATACATTTTTCACCTACTTTCAGCGATTTTCTCTTTTCTTCCCTCTACACCCGAAAAAGCCTATAAATTGAACCCCCGCGAACTCCCCCCAGAAAATTTTTCAGCTTATCTACCCCTCCGTAGGAGCGATTTGCTATCTATCCAACCACTCGGAGGGTCGAAATTCAACGTCGAAACCCCTGGTCTTATGTTTGTCGCTTACAAACTTCCACCATCGAGAAAACGCGAAAAATCTCGATATTTCACGTTTCCCCTCACCTGCACACGTGAGCAAACTGATTTATACTGAAATCGGCCGCCAACGAAGCCTGTTTCCCCTCTTTCGCCTCGATGCCAACACCAGCGTGTGCCGCCTGAATCATTGCCACGTCGTTGCCACCGTCGCCTATGGCGGCCACGCGCGCGGGGGATCTGGGGTATCAAAAATGGCAGGGTATGTAAAATAAGAGGATGTTAAATGTGACCGGATGTGATGGTGTGATTGAGTCGGGTCAGGGGCGTATCCAGGGAGGGGGGCTGCAGCCCCCTCCACCCGCCTTTCCGGGGTGAGACCTGAAAACTCCCGGGAATATTTACAAATATTTACATGCCCAATTCATACACCTTCTTGGTCAATCGAGGCGCCACTCCGAGCCAATAACTAGCTCCCAATTGTCCCAAAAGGTGACAAACAAAAGACCTACAAACACAACAAACCACCATAAAAATACAAAACGATGCATCACGAATTAAAAAACCACGCACCTATACTTCCTCAACAAGTGCACCAGCTGCGCCTTCTGCTCGGGGCTGCACCTGCAGCAGACCACCGTGGTGCAGTCGCAGCACAATTCCGCCGTTTCCCGTTCGTAGTGCTGCAGGCACACTTTGAGGGCGGAGCCACTGATTACCAGGGCCACGTCGGTTTGTCTGAGTGCGGATCAGCGGTATCTTGAATTTTGACCCTCCGAGTGGTTAGATAGATAGCAAATCGCTCCTCCGGAGGGATAGATAGCTGAAAAATTTTCTGGGGGGGGGGTTGGGGGGTTGGGGGGGGGGTTGTGGGGGTTTGGGGGGGGGGTTGTGGTGGTTCGATATATAGGCTTTTTAGGGGCATAGAAGGAAGAAAAGGAGAAAAATCGCTGTAAGTAGGTGTAAAATAGCTCAAATGGGTATACAAGAGCATATAGTACTTAAAATAGCTGAAAATAGGCCTTTAGACGCATGAACCAGTGATTTTGGAGGTGAAAATCTTATATATATATATATATATGAAAAATAGCGATTTTGAGCGAAAATTGGGGTATAGTTTCTGAAAAATCGCTCCAGATAGGTAGATAGCTGCGCGATTGGGGGGGGGGGGGGGGTGGGGTTGGGGGGAAGTAGCCCATAATTTTGCCTACGGGATAAATAGATAGCTGAGCGGCCTCCGGGATAGATAGATAGCTGGGCGGTTTGGGGGGGGGGTAACCCCCCCCCCATTCGAGACCCTGGTGCGGATACTTGGATTTTACAGGGGCATTTTACAGCACTGGGATTGGCACCTGGATAACGCGTGCCGAGGGCACCGTTCAATTTTTACATTTACACTACGAAAACCCAACAATAACTCTCGCAATTAACCGTTTACCCCCCCCCCCATTTCAAATCGTTTATTAGAAAAGAAACCGCGCCCACCTCCTTCTAAGTGCGCTCAGAGCGGTGTGTGCGCGTCGACCCGATTCAGCACCTGGCCGAATTCGTGGATATTCTCGGTGCGCGAGAACAGACCGGACGATTTAGCTATGCAGATGGCCGTTTCTTGCTTGTCCCCTGTGGGCGGTAGGCATTTGAATTACTATTTGTATCTCTGAATTTTGAGAACGCAATCGGGGGTGATGGCCCCCCCTCAATATTAACGAATAGACAACGCAAATTCAGTTTTTTTTTTGGTGAGGATATGATTTTACACGGCTAATTTTACACAAATAAATACAACTCCACAAGCTCAAGCAGCTACAATTTTAACTTATCAAAGCAACTTCGAAAACAGACACTTCTCTCCCACATCCATCTAAATCCCCCCCCAAACCAGTCAACATCCAAATCTTGATGCCGGCATTCTTCAACAGCTCTAAACTGGGCCGAACTTCGTCCTGCAGGGCGTCTTCCACGCCGGTCAAACACAGCAACTGGAGGTCCTGTTCGAGTCGGGCGAGCACGGCCGCGGTCGCACCGGCGCGGTCCACTACCGACACCTGCGT
>CAXIWS010000612.1:0-12025 GCA_964036195.1 Sphaerolaimus hirsutus | reverse complement strand
CAAGCTCTCAGCGACAATTTTCGGATGTCCACTTAGTAGTCTGCCCTCATATGTTGTTTGGCAATTCATCGGCAGCGACACTTACCGTATTTCTTCTAATGGCCCTACACACACTAGTTTTCACCGTGACTTGTGTGAAAACTGAAATGGCGACATGGCGTCATCCAGCCTACTCTTATTGTATGCTTTATGTGTTCTAGTTATCAAATATTCAAATTAAACTTTTTTTAATTCAAATTCAAATTTATTTGAAATTAAATCATTCATTAATTTGCATTTGAAAAAATTTCAGTTTTCACACGAAGTCACGGTGAAAACTAGTGTGTGTAGGCACAATAATAGAAGAGCACCGTTCAATTTTTTTGTCAACTTTATTTGCCTGCCGCTCTATGGGAGGTGCCGTTCCATTGAAGGCTGCCGTTCTATCAGAAGAAACACGGTAAGTCATCTTTGTATCTTCCAACTTGGAGTTACTGCTGTCGACAGCGACAACATCGTCGTCGGAATCCATTTTCAGCCCAAAATTTCTTATCTGAAGCCACGATTTTGCTCGACGACACAGTATTAGCAAGACATTCAACCTGCGACACAATTTGTAAATGTGCCACTATTTCCAGCACATTACTGCACGCACGCAGTAATTTTTTTGGTACGCAGTTTCGTTCACCCTTTTTTGTGGTGTTATGCTTTTTCAAAAGTGTAAAACTGAACCGTGTGAAAAGTTTTTTTACGCTTTTAGTACCCGGAAAAGCGTAAAAAAGCATACGGGTATTTTATGAAAGCATAAGCGTAAGCGAAAGTATAAATACCCATTTACCCGGGTATTTCGGGTAAGCGTAAATACGGTTTCGCAACTCTGCTGTATAGTGAGCTGAATGTTTCTCTTCAATGCATCCATCATAATTCAAATCATTGTCAAAATGACCAGGTCCATGGATACCAGTTGTATTTTGTTACTTTTTGGATACTTGTTGTATGCATCTGTTGCAGAGTTGTTAAAAGTACTGAACTTTTCCAAAGTATATGTAAATGTAAAGTATTTAATTTTTTACTCACCCCCCCCCCTGAGTAGTGGGTAATAGTGTTTATTTTTGAGGAAATTCCACCCAATTTTCAGTCAAAATCACTAATTTGAATTTTTTGTCCCATTTTCAATTTCAAATTCACTTATTTTCAGCTTTTTGGTGTAGTGCGCCAGGCTGTGAGAGCTCTGGGCACCAAAGAATGTCCGCTTTCAAGTGTTCAGGACTCAAGACTGGCAAAAGGTCTGATCCTGCTGTCCACTTGCAAATATGCAGAAATGGAAGAGAGTTCCCTAAATGTTCAGCTGACCTCAAATCTCAACCTTCTAAAGTATCACAACTTTATTGGTAAAGGCATAAGATGATATCTGAGCACCTGGGGAAAGGGGGAAATAGATCTGTAAATGAGTCAGAAGTGACTAATGTTGCATTCTTACTGCTACCTTATAAATGAACAGTGAAACATAATAGTTGCGGGTTCAATCACTATGTGCATTCCACATGCACAACACCCCCCTCCATGGCAACTGAAGGGAGCCACAAAGAAAAGACAGAAAAATACCCATGAAAAATAGTAAAATTTGTTGAACAGATCAAAACCTAGAAATAAATTTACACATCAGGTAGAATTGACTTGAATAAATTGGATAAAATGAAAAAAGAGAAACTGCATTCAAAATACTAAACAGAAATGAACCACAGTACAAAATCATGGATCAATAGTGTGGATCGTTTGGCCGCCATTTCACTTTAGGCTTCTTTGGGTTTTTGTGCATGTTGTCCGCTGCCAACTTGTCAGTCACCAGCCCATCGCTGGGTACATTCCAATGCAAAGCGTGGGAAGGGATTTTCTTGGCATGTTGCTCCACTGGTCTGTGCTGCGGTCGCACTGTGCTCGACTTCAAGGGCCCCTGCTCTTGTTGCTGATGTTTGGGGATTAGTGCCACTGATAGGTTCTGTGTATGCTGCAAGCACTGGCGGGCTTGGCCCCCCAGACCTGCTAGTTTCCCTTTGCATACTGCCAAATCTGTGAGTCTATCTGCGGTGGTGCTGAAAGTTTTTAGCAACCCTGTATGATTGCATAGGTAATCTGTCACCTGGTCTGTCTGTGTCAGAACTTGCACATTTGCAGCGCAGAAAGTACTGTCATTTTGGTCTTTTCCTGCATAAAATGTGCTATGCGACTCCTTGTAAATCTGTGATAACCTGTCCAGTTCTGCATGTGCATCCTGCAAAATCTGTAACTTTCCCCAAATTGCTGTATGGCCCAACAGCAGCAGTGGGTCCGCTGGCGGCAAATGTGCCATCAGCTTTACTACAGCGGGGAGGTTGTCAGTGTGTGTGACCTGGTCGGGTGTCCTGTGTGTGACCTGCATTTCATACACCCTCAAATTTTTCCCTTGAATCGCTTCACCTGAAGTGTGCAGTTTGGCATATGGGTATGGCTTAAATTTCTGTCGTTCAGCCCCTGGATCACATCCTGCTTTTGCCCATGCCTGCTCTAGCACTGTGTCATCTATAAAAATCCCGATTTTACAGCCAGTGTCAATGTGTCCTTGGATATCTACACCCATGAACTGTATCGTGGCCACTGGGTCTGGTTCCCCCACCTGTGAGCACCTGTGCACGCTTTCTGGACTGTCAGCCCAGGATGCAATGGGGCACCAGTCGTCAATGTCGTGTTCATCACCTGTTTCGCTGATTGGTGCATCCCAGTCATTACTCACAGGTTCCTCTAGTGTGCACATGGCTGCGCTGTCCTGGGCCTGGTATGTCACTCCCATTTCTTGGCACTTTTTCTTCATCCATGTGATGGCATCATCTTCTGTCTTCCCCCTCCGTGCCAACCCTTGCCTAATTCTCTCCACCCTGTCTGGCTGAAATTCCATGGAGCTGGGGTTGACGTAACACTGTGCTGAGTCATGTGGCAGGGGTTTTCTGTGCATGAAGTGTGTACACCATGGCCCCTTGTGTGTCTGCGGATCAAAAGTTGCCTTAACTGCTGGTTCACCAGCAACTGCACTCTGCAACCTGTAATTTGAGGTCCAGTTGTGGCACCGGTCCTTTTGCTCATTGTGCTTCTGCAATCGATTTTTCTGGATCTCGATTCTGGCTGCTTCCATTTTTGATACTGCAGTATCTAGGTCGCATGAATTCTCCTGCCATCTTTCTCGCCATGAGTACCAACATGCCGTTGGGATCAGCTTCATGACCTCAATAAAAAGCTTATCGCCAATCATTTTCTCACGGTCCTGGTCGGACATGGTGGTGCTGACATGGTGGAAAGCTGTGCTCAGCCTAGTCTGCAATTCTACAATAGAATCGCCCGGCTTCGCTTTCAGCGCATACCAGTCTGACACTGAGTGCAGCCGGTGGTCAATCCTGTAAATGTGCGTCAATCTGTCAATGACAAACAGTGCATCATGGCACCGGTCTGCACTCACAGCCTGGTACCTTTGCTGCGCTTCCCCTGTGAGACAAGTGGTAAAAACTAAGGTCCAATACATCTGCTGGCGTGCCTCTGGCACTCCAATCGCCTGTTGCGCAATTCCATGGAGCCACCATTTAAATGGCCCAGTGGTTGCGTTGGACTCTCCATCAAATTGTTGTTGCTTCCTGGCTGCCCCTGCGACATGACCTGCACCCATTTTGTCACGTGATGTGGTCAACAGCGCCGCCTGTGATAGGGACTGCATGTGGTCAGCTGGGGTCATCACAAACAATTCGATGTACTGGATGATTTTATTGAGCAATGTATCCTGTCGCAACGTGGCCAGTCGGGCTTCAGTGGTTGTTTTCCAGCAGTCTGTACCTGCATTGATCGGCATTGCCGGCTTCACATCTGGCGGCAGTACTTGGCTGCTACTTGCCATTGTACCCTGCCCCTGTTGCACCTGTACTGTCAACTTTGCGATGTCCGCCTGTTGCTGCTGCAATGCAGCTTGTTGCTGTCTCATTGTGTTTTGGACCAGTTGGATCAGGTCATCCACTTTGCTTGCTGTGTCATCCTCATCTGGGTCAGCGGTCGCTCCTGTGTCACCTACGCCATCCCCATACGGGTCATCAATTGTCAATGTGTTGTTAGTAGTGAAATACGCTGTTGCCATAGTCTGCAAATCTTTTGCTAGCACTTTCGTGGTCGATTCTGCTGGGTTTTTAAATTTTGGCCATGTGGCCTGCCGTTTTTCTAGCAACTTGAATGCCATGAACACTAGTGCTGGTCGTTACCGCCCCGCTAACCACTCTGTGATTTTATCTGTGAATTCATCACTGGTCAACTGCAACTTGCCCGCCATTCTGCATGAATTTACGCTTTCTGGGCTGAAAAAACTGTCGTCACTCATTGACAACTGTCGCTCCACAAGTGCACCTTTAAAACTTGTGATCTGTCACACAGAGCAGATTCAGCAATGCTTTCAGCTGACACTCAGCTGGTACACTGTTTTATCTGTGTTGAGCCCACAGGCTCAATAAGTGCACTTCATAAGCACTGTTGTTTTTTTATACTCAGGCACCCTGAGTGTATGCTGCAGTACCTTAAACTGACGCTCAGCCGAGTGCACCACCTGTGTATGCTGCGTAAATCAGCCCACGGCTCAATGAGTGCGCTTCACAAGCGCTGGTTTTTTATACTCAGGCACCCTGAGTGTATGCCGCAGTACCTTTACTCGGCCGAGTGCACCACTCTGTGTAAACTGCGTAAATCTGCGTTGAGCCCGCGGCTCAGTGAATGCGCTCCATGAGCGTCAAATCAGCATCCCTTGCCCAGGCGCCCTGAGCACTCGCAGCGATACCTGTGGCCGACGCTCGGCTGGGTGCACCACCTGTGTATGCTGCTCGGGGATTCGACTGAAAACTTGTCACGTTTTCAGTAAAGTACGATCACCATGTAGTGCGCCAGGCTGTGAGAGCTCTGGGCACCAAAGAATGTCCGCTTTCAAGTGTTCAGGACTCAAGACTGGCAAAAGGTCTGATCCTGCTGTCCACTTGCAAATATGCAGAAATGGAAGAGAGTTCCCTAAATGTTCAGCTGACCTCAAATCTCAACCTTCTAAAGTATCACAACTTTATTGGTAAAGGCATAAGATGATATCTGAGCACCTGGGGAAAGGGGGAAATAGATCTGTAAATGAGTCAGAAGTGACTAATGTTGCATTCTTACTGCTACCTTATAAATGAACAGTGAAACATAATAGTTGCGGGTTCAATCACTATGTGCATTCCACATGCACAACATTGGTGATATATATACCCATATTGGCTATTTTTCTCTCCATTTTTAGCCTTTCTTTTTCACACTTTTCTCCCTTCCATGCCCTAAAAAACCTCTATAAATGCCTATCAGAAATATGTTTTCTGTACTCAAGTACTTTCAAAAAACATACGTAAAATGTGAGTACAAAAACTTTTTTGAAGGAAACAAATATGTATTTACTCAGTACATGAGTACCTATATGTATTTATCGGGTACCTAAAAGTAAATACGTTTTAACAACTATGATCTGTTGATATGTATACTCATGACTTATTTTGTTCGGTTAAACACAGTATTTATGTAAATCCAAATAAAAAAACTAAAAAAATTTTTTCAAGAAGAAACTCATTTGAGTTTTGAACATTTTAAAAATGTTGACTTTCCATGTTTCTGTGTAAAGCATAAACACAGCAACTCAATGAGTTTCTGTATTTAATACGTGTGTTTTTGCCATTGCTGGCAGGGCACTAAAACGCTTATCATGCGACGTGGTGATTTTTTATGTAGACAATAAATTTTGGTCATGTTGCTTGACGATAAATAGTACCGTAGATTTAAGTGTATACACGCGGTACTGTCATCAAGCAACAGGTAGTAATGGAAAAGGCACCGGAAAAAATGGCACCGCACCGGCACGGTGCCATCGCGTCAAAATGGCACCTGGCACCTTTAGCACCGGCAAAAAAATAGCACCGGCACCGGCATGGCACCCTCGAAAAAAGGCACCGGTGCTGGGAGCCTTCGGTGCCCAGCACATCCTTCGGTGCCCAGCACCGGGGCACCGGTGCCCCGGTGCCTTTCCATTTCTAGCAATGGGACCAAAATGCATACCTATATTGTCTACAAAAAACACGACGCGATGTGACCGACGTCCGTCGCCAGACAAGTCTAATTGGTAGTTTTTTAAAGTTAATTTTGTCCGCTGTCTGGTTTCTGTCACTTTACATAAGTTTAGTGATAAATAAATATTTTAATAGCTACAAAATTTATGTATGATAAGCGATTTTTTATGCAAAAGAGTTATTAACATCGTAAACGATATTCAAAGTGAATCCCACCTTTTGTTCCCAGCGGGACTAGGTAGACTGGATGCCGCTGTAAATATAACGATGAAATGAAAATCACAATGAAAGTGCAATATTCACACGTATGTTATTTCACCATTTTAAAGCCTGAAAATTTACAAAAAAATCTGCCCATTATGATGGTTTCACACTGTTATTTCTTCTAGATTTCAATTTCCCGCAATACCGACAAGCGATGAATATCAGAATCACAAACAATTTTATGGCTGAGACAATGCTGGCACCTAGCCAAAGTCCCATGTGCCCGCCGATGTTGCCCAGGAATGTTGCAAATGTCATTGAGTTTTCCTGTGGAGAAAGTATAAAAAATATATCGAGGGAACACATGGGAGAAGCGTTTATAGCATAATGTCTGCCGAGTTTACTCCAAAACTCCATATCTCAGCCATTCCTCACTTAGCTTTACCAATGGCTACTTTAAATATGAATTGTCTGGACATTTCACTATTCTGCCGCTACCATATAATACATTTATGTGAAATCGATATTTTGAATTGTGTTTCCGTACTTTTTATCTAAACATTTTCAACCAAAAATCTCGAAAAAGGAAACGGCATTACCTCTTAAAACTCGCACTAGCACCCTTAAATTATGATCTGATCTGACCCACCTGTATAATCCTAATATATTCGACATTCTCAAATCCAATCGTCAACAAAATATGGTGGCTCTTTTCAAACTCTTCCAGGAAACTCGATGGCACCGTGGCACTTGTGACTGTTTTTATTTCAATCCGGTCACTGTAGCACGGTGGGCTGTGGCACTTTATGGAGCAATTTTGAATTTTTTCATTGATTTTTGGAGTGTACTTTCGACCGCGTTCGTCATCGGGGTTTAGTACGCAGTATCGCATTTCTGGCGGCTGGGTGGTAAAAAGCAGTTGTTATAAGGGGGATTTACAGTTATTATACTCTAAAAACATTCGTGCAAGTATTGTGTTGGCTGTTGGCACCATTCTGCCGCCCTTTTAGGACTGCGCGCCAGGCGCCGCGGGCGCCACAGAAAAAGAATGGCGCCATGGCGCGGCGCCTTCTGGCGCCTTCAAATGGCGCCATTCCATCACTAGTGGTGCTACACAACTTAAAGCAAAACATTTCAACCAAAAACATACCGTGCATCCTGAAACATTCTTGTAACTGTCTTTGAACATGTAAGAATCCATGACCAAAGTGCACCCGCATACTTCGAAAATCATTCTCACTGTACAATCGAGCAGACAAGATCTCGTGTTATAATTTGCATAGATCATCTGAGAGTGAATTGATCTCTTTGAGGTTTTCACATTTTTTCACACATGCTTAGAGCTGCGATAAATGGTATCTAATACCGTATTTCTTCAAATTGAATGACATACCTCTCATAGTAAGGCACCTCAAATAGAACAGCCGGTTTTGGCACGTTTTTGCACTCGCGAAAAAATAGAGCGGCATCCTCCAATTGAACCACACCTCCAATAGAATGACAGGTGGAAATTCTGTTGGGTGTGTGTGTGCCAAAACACAAAAATAAATATAAGTAGATGGTGAGAACATTCAAAGCATTCAGATATACCGTATTTTCTTGAAATACCCCCAGGGTTTTTTTTTCAGAGTGGAAATTTTGAGGGGGTATTTCGAGGGAGGGGTTATTATTTCGTCAGAAATTTTCATGAAATTCATTGTAAACAGTACACTTTTTCATACCCAAAACCGGTAATAAACGTAGGTAAATAGGATATATCGGGACATATCGGTTATTTAGACGTACATCTGTACACATATTAACGTATATGTGTATCTGCGATGCAAATTGGCATCAATAAATACATCATGTACATTGCATACATGATGTACCGTATTACCTCGAATTATCCCCCCCCCTTGAATTAACCCCCCCCTCGAATTAACCCCCCCTCAAAATGGGCTGGGGAAATAATAAACCCCCCCCCTCGAAATACCCCCCCCCCCTTCGGAATGATGTACGTCATGTACATAATAAATACGTCATGTACGCAATGTACATGATGGATATTACTGTTAATTGGCATTGCAGCTACACATAGTGTAGTTTGTGTAGCTATCTACGTTTTTATGTCCAAATATATCCTGTTTGGACACATTTATTACCTATTTTGGGTACGCAAATGCCTACTATTTACTACGATCTTTACGAAAATTTCTGACGAAATAATAAACCCCCCCCCTCGAATAAACCCCCCCCTCGAATTAACCCCCCCTCAAATTTTGCTGGCGAAATAATAAACCCCCATGGGGGTATTTCGAGGTAATACGGTATATCATTCCAGACGGGGGTATTTCGAGGGGGGTGGGTATATTTTTTTCTCAGCTCGAAAACACCTGGGGGTATTTCGAGGGGGGGGGGTTAATTCGAGGGGGGTAATACGAGGAAATACGGTATACTAAATTTCAAAATGATTATCTGATTTTAAAATAGTCCTCAAGCTTTTAAAACAGGATTTATTCGAATGAGAAATGTGTGAGAAAAAAATGGTGAAAAAATAGAACTGCAGCCTCCAATGGCACGGCAGGAGAAAAAGTGAGTGAAAAACATAGAATGGCACTCTTCTATTAGAAGAAATACGGTATCTACCATTTTATAAAGAAAATTTCAGTAAAAGATTTTTGAACCGCAGTTCCTGGACCCATTTTTGACCGTAAATACAATGGTCACTCAATTCAAACAAAATGTCAAGCAAACCTCCAGCATTACTTCACCAGAATCAATGCACTGCTTCCTCTGCACATTTGAGAACTTTTCCACCCATTTAGGTCTGTTTATCATCAATGTTTCCTTTCTTTCCAGTTGCACATTTACAAAAGTTGATGGACTGAGGAGAATTGTGGGGCTGAAAAAATGTTGCTGTTTTAGTGACTGTGTGTCTACTGTATTTCCTCAAAATATCTCTCCAGGGTGCATATATTTTGCCAGCAAAATTTTACAGGGTTATTTTTTGTCGGAGTTTTCAGTCAAATTGATGATTTATTTACTGCACAAATGGGGTAAATTTAGTAGCATGAATCATTTGTGGGAATGCAAAATCCACCATTCAAGCAGTCAAATCAATGTTACTGAACTCAAGCTGCAAGATAATACATATTTATATGTACATAATAAATACATAAAACGTTTTTTGTAAATGGGAAATGTTGTGAAATCTTTCCTACTCATCAAAGTGGGGGGGGGAATTATTCAAGGGGGTATTTTCTCCTCACGCTCACAAGAGGGGGAGTTATTCAAGGGGATCTTATTCGAGGATATACGGTACATTTTCGTGTCTTTCACCTGAGTGACGCACCGCGCCAATGTCTCAGCTACGTAACGCAGTTACCATAAGCAACAGATTATATTTTCTATATTCAAATCTGGTTGCTATAAATCGACTTCTTTCCAACCCTGCCCCCCCCCTCCAAAAAAAAAACGACAACAACTGATAAATAACCCACTCATCTCCGGCTCCCAATTTAGTCCCAATCCACATTCGAACCCCATCAATTGTGGGTACTCTTTCCCTGGCATAGGCCTCGTATGGGTCCAAATTTAGATACAGCGCAAATGTATCAATCGAACCACTTTCTGTTTGATATTGGTGCGTTGTGTTTTCGAAACTTATCAAAAAACACTTTCCATAGTTGACGTGTACAATTTCAGTGGTTATGTCGGTGCAGGGGATGCGTCCCTGTTGAGAGGGCAGACGTTTGTTATATTTGTTTAAATACTGGTATAAATATTTCTGGAAAGCGTAAACGCAGGTAAATACCTTTTCTGATTTTCAGCATTTCAGGGATACGTAAATACGCTTTCGCAACTCATGTGTTTACTCTAAAAGATCCCCACCCCCTTGAAAACAGCTGACACACATTTTGGCCGCGGGAAACTCTGGCCGAATGCCCACTGTGGCTGCAGACATGATGGCTGCACACTGGTGGGCACAGATGCAATGGCGTTATTGCATGGGCCTCCAATGAGGGGGGAGGTTTGGGTTTTGTGGGACCCCTCCCCCAAATCACCCAGTCATCTATCTTTCCCAGAGACTGCTGAGCTATCTCTCTCTCTCTGGGAAGCAATATTTTTGACTACTATTCTCCACCCCTGAATTGCCCGGCTATCTAGCATTCTGGAGCAATTTTTGGGAAAAATTTTAACAAAATTTTTGCTCAAAAAAGCTAATTTTACTTTTTTTTGTCAATTTTCAACTTTTCCCATCCCTACCTCTAATGTACTTAAGGAACAAGCAACCACAATGTTCAACACATATTTACTCACACCATTTGTAAGGACGCAAGCCAAAAGGAACACATCCTGGGGGTACCCAGCTGCCTTTAAATATTCTATTGCATTATTAGGTTTCCATTTCTCCTCCTTGGTACTATTCTGCAGAAGTTCACTTTCAAATTCTGAGCTTTCATTTCCATTTGAAGGGAAAGTTCCATTTTCCCACATTAGTGTGTTTATTCCACCTGATACATACCTCCTGGCCAAATGAGAACCCTTCCCTGCATGTATTTACATGTGTTTTTGTCACACTCTGTGACGAGATAACACTTGACCAATTTCACTGTGACAAGACTCGCCTGTGACAAAAAGTGACTCCCATTCCGTGTCCACATTCAGTTTAGCCCTTGTAGCCATGTGAAGCGGCATCGATGGACAAAGTAGCACCTCGGGTCTGTGATTTATATTTTTGTAAATACAACAATTTTAATACATTAAACTATATTAATTTTGTGTTAACCTTTTTAGTCCATTCGGAGGTACAACATAATCGTAGGTAGTCAGCACTGGATTGTCCACATAATCTCTGATACAGTCATCTATCTAAAAAGTATAAACACTACATCAATAAAATTTTGTAAAATATCAGACAGCATTAGGGTGTCAAAAAAATTTTTTTTACGGAAAACGGAAACGGAAATTTTTTTTCAGCGGCGAGAAAACGGAACAGAAAACGCCAACGGAAAAAAATTTAAGTGGCCGGAAAACAAACGGAAATGGAAAAAATGATGAAATTTTGCTGGAAAACGGAAAAATTGCTGAAATTTTGTCAGAAGTAAAGAAAATTTGCCTGATTTAAGAAAAACCTGCATGCAGGTTCGCCAGTTTGGCTCTCACCATGGTAGCTTATTATCAACTATTGATTCTGCCACTTGTAATTTATGTCCCTGAAGCAACAACACAATATCATGTCAAAGAATAAAACATCAGCAATATCCAGCATTTAACAAAATGATAACTGCAAAATCACACAAAAACTGAAATTAGCTAACTGCAAATTTCACAAAGTGTAAGAATAATCGATTTGAGGCAGTAACAGATGTAGCAATAACATTTTCTCAGCAGTTTCTGCCTTCAAATTGCTACCGCGTTCATTGTAAAGACTGCCAGCAATGCTGATCAATGGTTCACTTGCCACTGATGTTGCAGGGCGGGAGACAAAAACTGAGGTTCACTAACCGCCCAGTCTCAGTGCACGTGCAACTCCAACCCCTGCCAGTCCGCTACCCTTAAAACACGAAAATATTTTTTTTGTAAAAAAAAATATTTTCATTATATTTGGATACCGTATTTCCTCGAAATACCCCCCGGGGGGTGATTGTTTCATAGTGGTCCCGAGAGGGGGGGGGGGGTTAAACGAGGGGGGGGGTATTTCGAGGGGGGGGGGGTTA
>CAXIWS010000611.1:0-33908 GCA_964036195.1 Sphaerolaimus hirsutus | reverse complement strand
TCATATGTTGCTGTAGTATATAATATTCAGGTAATGTTTCAATGTATTCAGATAATTCCATGTGCATCCACAGTGTGTAACATCACTCCCAAAGTAACAATCTCCGTTTTATAACGTTGTTTGATGACTATTCCGTGCCAAACCTCACTTGAAAGTCACGAAAAAGCGATATATGACATGTCGACAAAAAATGGACATTTTTGACACAAATCACAACTTATAATGCTATCCCATGGCTCCACAGCCATAATTTGGTCCAAGGACGTATCCAGGGGGGGGGGGCGGGGGGGGGCTGCAGCTTCGTACTGCCGTCGGCCGTACTGCCCGTCGGCGTATATGTACTGTATATTTACATACATATACAGTGGTTGCAGGCACTGGCGCCAGCGCCAATGACGCCATGGCGTGGCGCCTACGAATGGCGCCAGCGCCATGGCGCTATTTCGTCACTATAATGGGCAAAATTTTAGGGGGGGGTGAGCCCCCCCCCGCTTGCCGGGCTCCGTAACAAGCAGCCCCCCCCCCCATTCAAAAATCCTGGATACGTCCTGATTTGGTCATATATAACATCAAGAGTATTGCCACTTGTCTGATATGCCTATATATTTATGTTGACACAAGGCCATATATGGGAAGCTTTGAAAAAAACGTTGTTTTAAAAAATATAAAAACGTTTAAAATATAAAAAACGTTGTTTTTTTTAACATGGCGTTGAAAAGCGTTTTTTTTCTCCAGCCTAGTGATGTGATGTAAAAGTCCTGACGCTTTTAACATCACTACTGCTGGTCGATGATTTTGAATGTGAAATGCCATGCAACTGTTTGTGATTGCAACTGGCGAAATCATTGAGGCGTTCCAGAAACCTCATAGTGTGCGCGGTTCCCGAGATATTTATTTATGTATTTATTATAAACAGGGGACACGCCAGGTCGGCAGCAAAAGTTGAGTCGGTTCCGGAGCCTATAACTACGGTTCTAGGGGAGGTAAAAATTTGAAATCTTGGGGAATATACTCTAAACCCCCCTTCGACTATACACTGGCAGAGGGGCCCGGGCGACTCACCTGAGTGTGGGTCGCGTCCGTATACAAGAATGTTTTTTTGAAACAACCGCTGTCCGCGCGAGGTCCGGCACCCCGTGTTTTCCGGCTGCCAAACTTAAAATGTTGGGTGGAATTGATCGAAATTTGGAGGGGGTGTACGCGACACCCCGCACTACTTTACACGGAGGTCTTGACCCCCCCTGGCGACCCCCCTGAGAGTGGACCGCTGCAAAAATAAACTGATTTTTTAAAAATTCACTGTCCAGGTTCGGCACTGTGGACAGCAAAATAAAGAATTACATTGGAAAGTCCCATAGAGGACACTGTATACCGCTGTAAAAGGTGTGTATTAAAGAACAAATTTAAAATCAAAATTTTATCTGGTACTTGTGTATCTTTTACACCCACACACAAGTTTCCAGATCAAATTTCGATTTTCAGTTGAACTCAGATGGGTCGCCGGCAAGGACGTACCAGGGGGGGGGGGCGGGGGGGGGGCTGCAGCCCCCCCCCGTTCCCGGTGTGAGACCTAAAAATTCCCCGGAAGATGCTACTTTTAGTACATATTCTTTCGCTGTGCCCCTTAAAATTTTGCGCGCAAAGCGCGCAAAATTCTTACGCACACATGGTATTGTGCAGCGGGTCAGCCCTGTAAGACAGAAATCTCTAAAAATCTGCACAATTCTGTGCCTGTCGCTGTATATGAATGTATATTTACGCGGTTCCTGGCGATGGCGCCATTCTGTCACTGTATAGGTGAAAATTTTAGGTGGACTGAGCCCCCCCCGTTCGCCGGCCTCCGTAAACAAGCAGCCCCCACCCCCCCCGCTCAAAATCCTGCACACGTCCCTGGTCGCCGGGGCCCCCCTGCAGTGTATAGTTGTAGGGGGTTTAGAGTATACTCCCCCAAAATTTAAAATTTTTACCCCCCTAGAACCGGAGTGATAGGCTCCGGAACCGACCCACCTTTTGGCTGCCGGACCTGGCGTGTCCCCTGTTTATATCAAGCTGTGCCGCCACTCTAATACACATCATCGCCACAGCTGAACATCAAATAGAAAAAACCTTCGGCAATTCGAGCATTTTCTCTCCCCTCATATCATCCCATTTGAACCCTAAACATTTGTCCCGCCACCAACCGCAAGCTAGACGCGTCGGCGCCAGATGCACTATCAAATTCAACATGGACGGTCGCCGAAAACTCGGAATTTTCCTCACTCCGTCGAGCCTCCCGACGGAAGCACAAATGACCGCGACTTTTCCACAAACGGACGTATGCACGCGACCACTTTCGGCAGCTGCGACCGGCCACGCGGCGATGCCTGCAGTTGGGAATATTTCAATGTCGAAATGATGAAAGTGGCCGAATTCTCAGAAAGCTTGGCGCCGCAACCTCAGAAAGCGTCATGGGCCTGGCGCTGGACGTTAGAAAAGCGCCGTGGCGCTTTTGACACTTCGCGCCAAACTGTTGGCGCTTCTTACATTGCTACGCACCGCACACTGAAATTTAGAGTCACTCGTACGAACGTTTTTAGTTCCGCCAAAGCGGAACTCATACCTATCTTCAGAAATTGCGATTTTTGGATGAAAAACAGGCCCACCAAAAAGTTTTTAAGTCCGTATCCTTTAAGCAATTCGCGTGGGCACAACTCGTTTGCTTTCGGTAGATGTCTTATTTCCGCATACAAAAATCGTACGGACACAACTAGTGATGGAAAAGCGCCAGGCGCCATTCAAAATAATGGCGCCGGGCGCCAACGGGCGCCAGAGAAAATGGCGCCAGGCGCCAATGGCGCCATCTGAGAAAGTGGCGCCGGGCGCCAAAGGGCGCCAGAAAAAATGGCGCCAACGATAAAAGTCACTATTTAAGCATGTATATCATAACAGAAGCTTTTTAGAAGTGCAATATGTTACCGTATTTCCTCCAAATACCCCTTGAATTAGCCTTTCGAAATACCCCCAGGTCTGAGCGAGCTGGGGAAAAAAATAACCCCCACTCAACACCCCCGTCTGTAATAAGGTAAATACATACATCATGTTTGCAATGAACGTGATGTTTTAATGGCTGCCAACTTACATCGCAGCTATACCGTATTACCTCGAAATACCAATGGTTTTTTTTTTAGAGTGCAAATTTCGAGGGGGCGGTTATTCGAGGGGTGGTTGTATTATTCCCCAAAATTTTTTGAGACAAATCGAATGGTAGTAAAGATGGGTTTTAAATACCCTAAACTGGTATAAAAGTGACAAAGCAGGATATATTTCGATGTATCAACGTAGATGGCTACACAAACTAGTATTGTGTGGCTATGATGCATTTATAGGAATTGATTACATTGTGTACATGATGTACCTTATTCCAGATGGGGGATATTTCAAGGGAGGGGGTAATGTTTTTCTAGGAAATACGGTACATTGACTGCTTTGTGTAATGGTCTACGATAAGATGTCCAAAAATGACCTATTTGGTTACGTTTATTCGCGGAGTTTTGGCGCCATCTAAAACAATGGCGCCGGGCGCCTAATTGGCGCCAGCGAAAATGGCGCCAAGCGCCAAGGGCGCCATTCGAAATAATGGCGCCAGGCGCCAGAGAAAAGAGCGCCAAGCGCCAATGGCGTCATGGCGCCATTCCATCACTAGACACAACTCAAAAATTCAGTGCGGTGCGCCTGCGGCAATTTGACACTGCTTGAGTCACGTTGGCAGCATGCCAACTACCGCTCAAACATGTGACAAAATTATATCGACAAAATCACGACAGCTGCTACAATGCAAAGATTAATTATCACTTGACAGCAATCGCGTGAGCGTATTTCGGTTAGCACGCTGCCAATGTGAATTGTGAGTGTTCACTATCAAGTAACTGGAGTACAACAATAATCTAACTTACGTAAACTTAGACAATATTTGGCAACGTGAACTTCGTTGAAAAACAGCCAAAATTGTCTTCAAACCGGTTTTTGTCTGTACGTGACATTTTTCACTGTAATTAAAATAAAAGAAATTGAGTCAAGTGTCTTTCAGGATTTGAACACATGTATGACTGTATACTGTCACACACACTGTCACTTCACCGCAGACAAGCTAATAACTGTGCACCATGAGCGAAAAATGCGCGTTGCAAACTGTGAAGCTTCTCGCGGCGGGCGCGGACCCCCACGTGCACCTGGCCAACTTCCAATTATTGGCAGTGGCAATAAAGCTCCCGACACAGCTTTTCCATTAGATACAGGGTACGTGGGTACCGGATTTTTGGATTCATTTTTTTGTCAGTTCCTTTTACCTTTTTCTGATACCATTGGCTAAACATCAATTGGTAAAAGGGTAAAGCGGTCGGGGATTTGCGCGGCACCTACTAAATTGCAATTTTTTCGGACTGTGGGCCAATTTTTCGGACCAATTGATGCCCAGCCAACGGTTCCTACTCACACTTACAAAAACAGTTTCAAACAAGGTCAAATGATATTTTAGTATATTTGCAGCGTCGAATAAGATAATACTTAATGTCTACGGAAATTACGCTATACAATTCTGTGTGGAGAATTAGTGCAAGGGTACGGCGCTGGAATCACTGGAAACATCATGCTTAAAGGCGCTGGAATTCGCCCCATCAAATTCAAATTTCAAGCATAAGTATTTATTTGTATCAAGGAAAGTAGAAAGTGGTAGAATATTGTATTGCATCAAGCAGGGGACTCCAAGATTTTGACCCTTTAGGGGGCTGGATGGATAGCAAGTCATTCCTCCGGAGGGATAGATAGCTGAACATTTTTCTCATTTTTCTGGGGGGAGGGCTCGCGGGGGCAAAATCAGGGACGTAGCCAGGATTTTTGAGCGGGGGGGGGGGCGGATTGTATACGGAGCCCGGCGAACGGGGGGGGGCGGCGACCCCCCCCCCCCCCCTAAAATTTTGCCTCTGCAGCCGGGGAATGGCGCCATGGCGCTGGCGCCATTCGTAGGCGTGACGCCATGGCGCCGCTGGCGCTGGCATTGGCGCCAAAACAGCAGTATACGTCTGTATCTTACAGGCATATACAGCGACAAGGACGGAATTTAGGGGCTTTTTACTGGCTTTGAGGCCGCGGATACTTGTCAAATGAAAATATGTCGTGTGACGGTAAAATGCGCGCTTGCGCGCAAAAATTTTTAAAACTGTGATGAAAGCGTCTTCTGGAAGTGCCATTTTTGGCGCATTTTTTGGCCCGGCCCGGGAAGGGGGGGGCGGCCGCCCCCCCCCTGGCTACGTCCTTGGGTAAAATAGATAGGCTTTTTCAAGATGTAGACGCAGAAAGGGGAAAAATCGCTAAACAAGGTTGGTTAAACGTTGCCAAATAGGCTAAAATTGTTCAAATAGGCATAAAACCATGTATACAGCCGAAAATAGCCATTTTGAAAGTAAATATTTTCAAAACGAAGCAAAATTTAGCGACTTAAAAACAATTGAGGAAAAATCGTTCAAAATTTGCTCCACATAAATAGATTGATAGCAGAGGGATTTCAGGTGGCTCAAGGGATAGTAGCTAAAATTTGTGCCTCGGAACTGATAAATAGCTGGGGGATTTGGGGGGCACCCCCTCCCTCTTGGAGACCCCTGGCGTCAAATCGATTGTATTTTACCCGTTGCCCACCCCCAGCACTGACCTGACGAGCAAGCCGAGAGAGCGGACCACGCCCCGCCTACTCTTCCTACGCGCCATAAAATAGATGCCCCTTTCCGGTTTGGACACGGTCACCGAGCCGATTCGCTTGGGCGTCGCGACTACCTCGATTGGCCTCGCGTCGCTGCTGGAGCAGCCGGGCGTCCCAGCAAAGATCGGCGTAGGCGGCGGCGTGTCCGGCTGCGTATGTTGCATTTTGTTGAGGCATGTTGTTGCGCATTGTTCGTGTAGACGTGCTCAATGTGAGTGTCGGCGGAAACACCGCTAAAAGCAAAAGTTAACATTGGCAGAGTGCCAACAATTTTTCATTTCGATGGCTATTCTTTCGAAATGTAATAAAATGATAAACCCTGCCGCACTGAATGTTTTCCGCGACGCGGTACGGTATTATCAACGATTATACATTTTGTAAGAAAGGCATAATCAAAAGCGAAGTGAAGTGTGACGTAAAATATCAAAAGCGACGTGAATTGAGAAGTAAAATGGCAAAAGCGAAAAGAAATCACTTTTTATTTATGTATTTTTTACTTCGCTTTTGCCAATTTACTTGCCATTTCACTTCACTTTTGCCATTTTACTTCGCTTTTGCCATTTTACTTCTCACTTCTCAATTTGCGGAACTGGCAGCAGAACAACAATTCTATAGGGTTCTACATTGAAATGACTCCGATGGAGCAATTCATTTTGATGCAATAATGTACACTTACAATGTGAACTCACAACCTGTTTACTATCTAAATGAACCCCCGCGGGGGTCCAAATCTACAAAACCGCTGATTTCAAGTTTACCCCCCCCCCTTACCCCCTACTAAACCCCAGTTTCAAGTATGCATTAGGGCACCAAATGTATGTACATATATGAGTGCTTGTGGGCAGCAAAATTTACCAATCTACTAACCCCTTCAGGATCTAATCCGCAGGAAGTCCCCGGTCTCCGTTTCACAGCCGTTTTACCACGCGAAATATCCCCCCACTCGACCGGATGATACTTATCCAAATGTCCCCTCAGTGGCCAGGTGCTGGACTTTAAAATTTCGATTGGTGTGCCACACAGATCACACTTTGTTAGCTTGTGACCCCTGCTTTTATCGATCACTTTCACCTCGGAAAATGCCGCCCACACTTTGCTCCGCAGGACTTTCTGCGGAATTGAAAATACATATTCTTGGCGGACTTGATACTCCGCACTAGCACTTATTTATGTCTCACGTTGGAAGCGTGCCAATTATAATTTAAGCATGCAAATTTTGTGAAACGATTGCAAATTCATTGGTGTGATATGTGAACGGTGAACGTATTCTACGAATATTTAAAAAATAGCGGCAGTGAACTGTTTTGTCTTTTTATGAAAGTTGCATGCGTTAAATATGGTTGGTATGATTCCAGCGTGAACCACGCGTGCTAGGTGCACAGTTAAATATATAAACAATACGCAACGAAAAATATCCACTGTACAGCACAGCTTCCAGCACGAAGGATGTTCCTAAACCATGAGTTTTGCGGGGAGGGACCTTACGAGAAGTTGGCAACTGTCCATAACAATTTTTGGATATGTCCGTTTGTATACCGCCGTTACGATAAAATTTTATGTGACTACCTCAGGGTTGAAAAGTGATATTTAAAAATCAGATTTTAAAAAATCGGACAACATGACTCGCCTCTTTTAAATCACTGGCTAAAGTGCGTTTTCGTGGCTCTTACAGCAAATTTCGTTTTGTAGCGCCCCTCTGTTTTGTGTGTGCAGTGTCTATTTGAAAACCCGCAGGGGCCCAAATCTACTAAACCACTGACCTAAATAGACATGAAAGTTTACTCACCTGATTACGTTGAACTTCCTTCAACTTTTTGCCAACCACTTGCTTTTCTCCATCTAATGAACTTTTGCGACGCTTTCTATTCAGCCCACTTTCAGTTGCACCAGCGACCTGCTGCTCGGCCTGATAAATACAATAGTAGACAGTTTGGGTTCAAACAAGACTAGGTTTTGGGACTCTGGTATTTACCATTCATAGGCATAGCGCCATGGTGCCATAGCCCCTGGCATCATTCATGGTCATAGCTAGGGTTTAAACGGGATCCCGATACTGAATCCCGAAAATTTCGGGATTTTGTGGTCCCGATCATGAAATCGTAAAATCTCAATCCCAATCCCGAAATGTTTCAAATCCCAATCCCGATCCCCATCTAGGAAAAATTTCTAGTCATAAAGGATGCCCGGAATGGCACGTTTACACAGTGATTTTGTAGGGAGTTTGCCAAAATTTTGTGCACAAGCGCGCATTTCCCACTGCACAGTCTTCTATTTATTCATATTCACCTGTTAGGACTAGGGATGGCTGGCGTTTTTTTTCAAACGTTCTTTTTAAAAAACAACGTTTTTAAAAAAACGCAAGCATCGAAACCGTTGTTTTTTTAAAAAACAGCAGCCAAATTTTTTAGTACTAAGCACTAGGTATTTTACATTTTTTTGCATGCAAGCGCGCAATTTCACATACATATTACTATTGCTGGGGGTTTTCATATGTTTTGAGGCATTTTTAGTGTAAAAGCTTCCATTTGTTCACGCTATTGTGTCATAATAAGCTGTGATATGTTAGTGCAAGGACGTAGGCGGGGGGGGGGCGGCCGCCCCCCCTTTCCCGGGTCGGACAAGAAAATATACCCGAAATGGTGCTTCAGTAAAGCGATTTTGTTGCCAGTTCAGAAAAATTTTGCGCGCAAGCGCGCATTTCAGGCGCCACACAGTATATTTTAGTTATACCTGTGGTTTAGGACCAAAAAAGCACTGAAAATTCGCCCCGTCGCTGTAAAATACATACAAGTACAGCACTATTTGGCGCCAATGCCAACGCCAATGGCGCTATGGCGTCACGCCTACGAATGGCGCTGGCGCCAAGGCGCCATCCCTTTACCACAGGGGTCAAATTTAGGGGCCCCCCCGTTCGCCGAGCTCCGTATACAATCCCCCCCCCCCCGCTCAAAAATCCTGGCTACGTCCCTGTGTTAGTGTAGTATATAATATCCAGCAAATCTGCCCCCACATAGTTGTACAGTGTAATACATCACTGTCAATGTATTAACCTGCTCTTATCACTTTATTTAAGCACTATACCATGCCCAACTTCACTTGAAGTCACAAACATTTGTCAAATGGTGATATACGTAAGAAGCTGACATCAATTTTTGACATAAAAACCACTTAATGGCTATCCCACAAATGTGTATATTTGTATACACGAGTGCCAGCGCCAACGCAAACAGCGCCATAGTGCGGCTCCTACAGCTGGCTCCACCTAATGACCATTTCTCTTTTTCACGGCCAAACTTTAAACATGGGCACGCCAGACCCATATATAATCCGCCCCCTGGTAGACCCTGATTGTGAAACCAAATTTGTTGCCAAAATCTCAATCCCAAGACCATAATCCCGATCCCAAGAAAAAATGCCAAGCCCGATCCCGATCCCGTGACCCCAATCCCGATCCCGAAATATCAAAAAACCAATCCCAATCCCGAAAACTTAATCCGATTTGAACCCTAGGCATAGTGCCATGGTGCCATGATTTCAACTTTCCTATCTGATAGAGCATTGTCAATTTTACATCGTGCCACATAATTTTAATTGTTTCCGTTAAGTCTGATGCATTTAAATATTTTTTGTGTTATTTATAGTTGACATTGAGTTGACGCGAATTTGCGATGTCAACTAGCGTGTGTGGGCGCATAGCCCCCTCTGTATTGCGAATAACCGTACGGTGGGCGCATAGCCCCCTCTGTATTGCGAATAACCGTACGGCAACAAACACCACATGGCAACTGCGCTCAGTGGGCAACTGCGTGCGCTACGTGAGCCACAATCACCACATGGCAACCGCGGCACACGCAGTGACCGCAGGCGCCCGCCAAGCCGACGCCATGGCCCCGCCAATGCGCGAGCGACGCATGCGCTTGCGCCTGACTGGCGCCATTTCTGCCTTATGTGAAGGGGGTGAATGAACATTTTTCATTGTTGTTCACAGTAAAAAGTAGGGTGTCAAAAAAATTTTTTTGCGGAAAATGGAAAACGGAAAGGTAAAATTTTTTCACTTTACGGAAAATGGAAATGTAAAAAAAAATTTCTGCTGGAAAACGGAAAGGTAAAAAAATTTCACTCAGCGGAAAACAGAAAGGTAAAAAAATTTGTCAGCCGGAAAACGGAAAAATGAAATGCTGGAAAACGGAAAGCGAAATTTTCACGGAAACGGAAAAATAAAGTGAAATTTGCATGGTAATAGACAAATTTGCAGAAGGAAAACCTGCATGCAGGTTTTCCTGTTTGGCTTTGATTGTGGTAGCTGTACATTCTGGAACTATGGATCATGCCAGTAACTTCACTTGTAGTTCAAGCTTAACTGAACCAACAAAAAATCATCAAAAGTTAGCAAAAATACACTACAACGACAAAATACACTACAACGACAATAAGAATTTAGCAAAAGTGAACTTTGATGTAACTGAAAAGTAAAAAGTATACTCAGCGGACTGCAAAGTATGTGTCCAAAATTACTTTGTGTTTTTTACAGATTTGGATACAGATAAAAATTATGAATGACAAGAACCTGGTAGTTAAACACCATAGTGGTAAAAGATAAATACAGATTGGAAAAACAATGGAAAAATGCAAGAAAACTGACAATCAAGCCAGAAAATGGAAAAATGGCCTGGAAAAATGGAAACGGAAAGGTAAAAAATGTTTCAGCTGGAAAACGGAAAAATGGGCCGGAAAAACGAAACAGAAAGGTAAAAAATTTCAGCTGCCGGAAAACGGAAAACGGAAAGGTAAAAAATTTTCGGCTGCTGGAAAATGGAAAGGTAAAATTTTTTTCGGGTGCCGGAAAACGGGAAGGTAAAAAATTTTCCTGCAGAAAGGCGGAAACGGAAAACGGAATTTGACACCCTAGTAAAAAGTAAGATATAATATGTTGACATATAATATCCCCCCTAAAAATGCAGAGAAAATACAAATAAATATAAATACAAGAATAGATTTTTTTAGTTTTTCTTATACTTTGAGAATTTTATCAGAGTTGTTCATCTGAACGGTGAACAATGCATGACAATGTGTTAGGCAGCCGCGCAGCAGAAATGGTGCCAGTCCGGCGCGAGCGCATGCGCCTGCGGTCACTGTGTGAGCCGCGGTTGCCATGCAGTGATTGTGGCCCATTGAGCGCACACAGTTGCCCACTGAATGCAGTTGCCATGCAGTGTTTGTTGCCTACAGCTGCTGGGTCCTCTGTAGGGTCCGCTGAAATTTTTTTCCGTTTCCATTTTCCGTAAAAAATTTTTTTTGACACCCTAGTTGAGACTAGTATTGTGGAGTTTTGCAACCCAGATATTTGCTAGGATTCAGGACAGGGGCCCAATTTGAACATATAGAAAGTTAATCACAATTTGGAAACATGGAAAACTCACAATCTTCTTCTGCCGCAATGCCTTATGCCTCTCTTTCCCATGCAATGGGTAGACCAAATGTTTGTGCTGATAAAAAACTATACTGATTCTACTTGGCTGTAATTGATTTGGAAGTTTGACAGCTGTAGTTGAATGATCCTCAAGCCGGGCCACCTCATAGAAAATGGTGCCATTTTCCGGCATCACAGCAATTCCGCCTGCATTGGGTGAGTCCAATTGAGCACGATTGCTCACCTCCATCCGAACCAATTTTGGCTTGCTGCTTGATTCAGTCAACGCTTTAGAGGTCTTTTGGCTGTGTGTGATTGTGGAATTGTTATATATGTGGCAGACTTGATACTCTGCACTCACACTGATTTATGTCTCATGTTGGAAGCATGCCAATGGTGATTAAAGCATGGAATTTTTGTACAAGGTGAACAAATGCATTGTTGTGAGTACATAAACGTTATATAATATATAGAAACAGCGTAGAGATTTTTCAACTTTTTATGAAAATTGCATGCATTATATATCATGGGCACACTACCAGCGGGAACCACACATGTAAGGTGTAAAGTTGCTGGAGTACACATACATCCCACACAAAGCGACAGTGTAGCATTCCACAAAAAAGCCCATTCCGCATTTTTGCCCAACCCGCAAATGTGGCCATCCCGCACACAGGTGATGCAACTTGCGGGATGGGCCATGATGCGGAATGGTTTTTGATGCGGAATGGGCCCTTGCCCACAAAGCACTTGATGTTGTATCATCACAGTAAACTTTCAGGCATATGCATGTGTAACCAAGGACGTACGCAGGGGGGGGGGGCAGCTGCCCCCCCCCGTTCCCGGGCCGGTCATAAAAATTTGCCAGGAATGGCACTTTTATAAAGCGATTTTGTAGGAACTTTGAAAAATTTTTGCGCGCCAGTGCGCAAACCCCACCCCACCATTCAATGTATAGTTTCAGGAGTCCAAACAGCATAATAAAAGTGCCCAACGTGGATATAGAAACTATATATAGGTCTTAATAGATACCTATATAGTATACGTTGGTGCCAGCGCCAACGCCAATACTGCCATGGCGCTGGCGCCTACAAATGGCGCCAGTGCCATGGCTCCGTTCCTTACTATAGGGCCAAATTTTATAGGGCCATCCCCATTCAATACAATCCGTATACAATCCGCCCCCTGCTCAAAAATCCTGCGTACGTCCCTGTGTGTAACTTATACCCTGGATCAGGGGTATCTTGAATTTTGACCCTCTGAGTGGTTGGATAGATAGCAAATCGCTCCTACAGAGAGATAGATAGCTGAAAATTTCTCTGGGGGGGTTGTGGTGGTTCGATATATAGGCTTTTTCAAGGCATAGAAGGAAGAAAAGGGAGAAAAATCGCTCAAAGTAGGTGGAAAATATTTCAAAAATGGTATACAAGAGCATTTAGCACTCAAAATAGCTGAAAATAGGCAAATAGGAACCAGAACTATGATTTTGGAAGTGAAAATCGCGAAAAGGTATGAAAAATAGCGATTTTGAGTGAAAATTAGGGTATAGTTTCTCAAAAATCGCTCCAGATAGGTAGATAGCTGGGCGATTTGGGGGGGGGGTTAGGGGGTAGTAGCCCAAAATTCTGCCTCTGGGATAGATAGATAGCTGGGCGGTTTGGGAGGGGGGAACCCGCACCCATTCGAGACCCCTGCTGTGGATATTGATAAAAGCACCTTAAATTCAGCCCAAAAATTTTCACCTTTCCATGTTCTGCCATCTATGGCTAGTTTTAGTGTACCTCTAGTGGGATCGGTCCCACTGGTGGGAGTATGGTCACCCAATTAAATTTTTTGTAAATTTTCTGTGTCGTTTTTGTATGTTTTTTTTTGTCATTTGCAAATTTTTTGTCATGATATTTTTTTCCACAATAGGATTTCCACTGCAATATGAAATTGAGTTCATCACACTATGAACCCTGTTGGTCACGTAGCGTGACTGTTGTCTACTGTCAGCCAGTGGTACCATGGTTTCCCCTAACAAACAATCTTAGACACGCAGTATAACACATTCAGAATTTTTATATTCAATTATGAGAAAAACAATTTCAGATTTTTTTTCATTGTGTGACCATATTCCTGCCAGCAGGATTGGTCCCGCCAGTGGGATGCTATAAACTGCCTTGATATAAACACCTTCCCGATCAAGTCCGGCCCCCCATTTTTTATTTTACTTCTGACGTCCTATCTCCTGTTCTAGGACGCGCCAGAAGCTGAAACTTGGGGTAGATATTGGCACAACCCCCCTCTACTTCGCATGAATTGAAGGGGTCGCGGCGACCCCCTACAGGGTGGATCGCCGAGTGCAAAAAAAATTTGCAGCTTTTTTAGTGTCCCACACAGGTCCGGCCCCCACTGATTTCTTTCACTGCGGGTGCTGTACCTCCACCTGTGGGAGGGGTATAAATCTAAAATTTTGGGGATGTGTCGCCAACACCCCTCCCCTACTATACACTGGCCAGGCGGTCTTTGGCAACTCACCACAGTGTGGGGAGCAAAGTTCAAAATTTATTAAAATGTAAATGTCCCACACAAGTACAGCATCCAATTGAATTTCAAAAAATGGACACTTTTGTGTTGTTTTAACACTAATGTGGTTGACAATGTGAAATAAGCATGAAATATCCTCTAAAAAATATCTTATCCGACCTAAAACTGCCCATCACATGAACCCCTCCCCGCAAGTGGGTGACAAAAAATCACTTTTTACAACTTTTTCATCAGACACTTGAACTGCTGGTTTACAATGATTTACAGAGGAGGGTTAAAGGTTTCAAATTGTGTAAAAAACCTTACCTCAAAAATGCCTTCATAAGAAAATTTGCTGGGGGTGAATTTCAAATTGTGAATTTTGCCTATTTTTGTTCCAGCAATGATGTCATTTTTACAATTTGAAATTCACCCCCAGCAAATTTTCTTATGAAGGCATTTTTGAGGTAAGATTTTTTACACAACTTGAGACCTTTAAACCTCCCCTATAAATTATTGTAAACCAGCCATTCAAGTGTCTAATAAAAAAGTTGTAAAAAGTGATTTTTTTGTCACCCACTTGGGGGAAGGGGTTCATGTGGTGGCCAGTTTTAGGTCGGAAAAGATATTTTTTAGAGGATATTTCATGCTTATTTCACATTGTCAACCACATTAGTGTGAAAACAACACAAAAGTGTCCATTTTTTGTAATTCAATTGGATGCTGGACTTGTGTGGGACGGTAACATTTTAATAAATTTTAAACTTTGCACCCCACTGTGGTGAGTTGCCAAAAACCGCCTGGCCAGTGTACAGTAGGGGAGGGGTGTTGGCAACACATCCCCAAAATTTTTTAGATCTATACCCCTCCCACAGCTGTAGATACGGGACCCGCAGTGTAAGAAATCAACGGGGGGCCGGACCTGTGCGGGACAGTGAAAACGCTGCAAATTTTTTTCACATATATGGCGACCCCCTCTATAGTGAGTCGCCGCTGCCCCATTTTTTCATGTGGGGTAGTGGGGGGTTGCGCCTATATACCACCCAAGTTTTAGTTTTCCACCCCTCCCGCAACTGGAGATATGGCCTGCGAAGTGAAAAAAAATAGGCGGCCAGACTTGATCGGGAAGGTGTTTACTACTTAGCTGCTTTTTGTCATTTTTTTCTGAGACTTTCCATTAATGCACCGCTAACCGGGACTTTGACACTGGTGGCAATGGTTCACTCAACATCCATTTCTCCTTGACCTCGAGCGGCAGCAGACAAATACCATTATTGTCGGTGTCATTGTAACTTTCTGGGCGATAGGCAGGCAACACATGCAACTGGCCACAATTTTCAATAGTTGCCGGGCTCGATTGACGCAGAATATTGACAATCTGCAATGATATAATGTGATGATGTGTTCTGAAAAGGAAGTAGAGTGGTAAACATCATAACTAGTTAGTGGATTGAGCAGCACATTGCACTGCTGCTGAGTCTATTGATGTGGAGAACTGTTTTGTTAGAATTTACACCAAAAATAAGTTGTTAAAACATATTTACTCAAAAATATGTATACTAAAGTACTGAGCACTAAAAATTCATTTTACTGAAATGTATAAAAATTGCATTGTATTTTAATTTTATTCATGTTTCTTTTTTGTTTTATTCAAAAATGTCATTAATGAAATGAAACCATTTTACAAATTTTTTACATGCGGGTTTGAGTCGGTGATTACAAAGCGTGTGTGTTGTCAATCCCCCCCCTCCCCCCGCAGCAACGGCGAGAAGTGATCACAACTGGATCACAATCGTGAAGCAAGCAATAGGAAAATGAGCTACGTTAACTGTAAAAATTTCATGATCAATAACATAGTTGTTAAAACGCATTTATGCTTACCCAATAAATACGGATACTCAAGGACTGCATAAATACATTTATACCTGAAAAAATACCGGTACTCACTTACTCGTGTACTTTTTGAAACATGAGCTCAACTTAATTGCTCAACACGCACTTATGCATTTGGGAATTTTTTTTGGGGGGGGGGAATTACATGTGCGCGAGAAATTAGCACGTGCCGACCACATGTACGGCGTCGAAAATCATTACGGTACTGAAAAAACCGCTCTCGAAATCACACTTACCACTAACGTGACCCACTGAATACATTCATACATTCCAAACATTCATGCGTTGTCAATGCACATGTAGCTGGCAAGAATCTGTGTAGTTGAGAATGGGAATAGATTATTTTTGCCTGTTATCAATCAGAGTTGTTAAAAGTACTGAACTTTTACAAAAGTAAATGTAAACATTTATTTTTTTTATTTTTTTCTCACAAATGAGTGCAGTAAACGTAAAGTATATATTTCTTACTTTTACTCATGTTTCGAAAAGTACGCGAGTAAGTGAGTACCGGTATTTTTTCACGAGGAAACGTAAACGTATTTGCGCAATACTTGAGTATCCATATTTATCGAGTATGAAAGTTATGAAATTTTCAAGTTTAACATGGCTCATTTTCCTATTGTTGGCTTCCCGATTGTCATCACTTCTCGCCATTGCTGCCGGGGGGGGGGGGGGGGGGTTGACAACACGCACACTTTGTAATCACCGACACCAACCCGCATGTTGGACCATTCCGCATGTAATTGCATTCCGCATGTCGGCCCAATCCGCGTGTAGATGCAACATGCGGGATGGGCACACCTGCGGAATGGGTAACAAAATATGCGGGATGGGTAAACCTGCGGAATAGGCTCACATGCGGAATAGTGCAGCGTCACAAGTAAATGAGAGTAAAATACTTTGCCCCCAGAAAGCATAAATACAAATATTGTTTCTCAGGGAAAGGAAAAGCGAGTAAAGTTACCTCTTTCAGAAAATGTAGAAGGGTGCATTATGAATTTTTACTCTGGACAACAAAAAGGGTTTTTATTTTTATCAAGTAGTATTCTTTATGAAAAGGAAGTTAATTTATGGTTAGCATTCTAAAAATGGGTAAAATATAATGGAAACAACTCTTTCCATACTCAGAAAACTTACTGTACTAGAGTACTCTCAAAAAGTAAGCATAAAGGTGAGTACAGATACTTCTTTCAAAGTATGCATATACATATTTACTCAGTACTCAAGTATGCATAAATACTGGTGGTGTACGATTAAATACACATTAACAACCAAGGTTTTTTTCAAAGCTTTTCTAGTAAAAAACGTCCCAATGCACCCTAAACTCACTACAGTGCACCCACCAATGACATTGTCTTTGTCACGATGCTTGTGGGCACAGAAGTCAAGGCACAACGTGGCGCCACTGAATGGCGCCTTGCACCTTTCATCGATATTTTCTCCAATCCTGCAAGGCAGTGAAGTTTCAGAAAGATATAACACACAATATTGGCCACAACTTACAGCTACAGTGAGCATGAAACAAACAGCAGTGTGTCTCAGCACATCTGAACTATTGCACGCATACAAAATCTCAGCTCATGTAAATGTGATCTCCATGCATGGAAACTCTCAGCACATCTATGCACCCTATGCGTGTGGCAGCAACAGCACAATCAAAGATCATCAGTGTGTGCTGCGCCAAACCCCAGCTAAAATCGGCAGACATGAAATGAGTCAGTGTTTCGGCCTTAGGTACTAACAACTAGGGTGTCAAAAAAATTTTTTTATGGAAAACGGAAAGGTAAAAATTTTTCACTTTACAGAAAACGGAAAGGTAAAAAAAATTTCTGCCAGAAAACGGAAAATGGAAAGGTAAAATAATTTCACTCAGCGGAATCCGGAAAGGTAAAAAAAAATTGTCGGCCAGAAAACGGAAAAACGAAATGCCGGAAAACGGAAAGCGAAATTTTCACAGTAACAGAAAAAATAAAGTGAAATTTGCACGGTAATAGACAAATTTGCAGAAGGAAAACCTGCATGCAGGTTTGCCTGTTTGGCTTTGATTGTGGTATGTGTCCAAAATTACTTTGTTTTTTACAGATTTGGATACAGATAAAAATTATGAATGGCAGAAGAACCTGGTAGTTAAGAACACCATAGTGGAAAAAGATAAATACAGATTGAAAAAACAATGGAAAAATGCCAGAAAACTGAAAATCGAGCCAGAAAAAAGAAAAATGGCCTGGAAAAATGGAAACGGAAAGGTAAAAAATGTTCAGCTGCCGAAAAAGGAAAGGTAAAAAATTTCCGGCTGCCATAAAATGGAAAACGGAAAGGTAAAAAAATCTCAGCTGCCGGAAAACGGAAAGGTAAAAAATTTTCCTGCGGAAAGGTGGAAACAGAAAACGGAAACGGAAATTTGACACCCTAGTCCCAACAGCAGCAAAGACGGTTTTAAAGATGTGATATATGCGCTGCGCTAACATCAATGCTTAGATGTGACAATGGGCCGTCGCCCTGAAAAAAATAAAAACTGCTTCAGTTTTAAAGATGTGCCGCAATAAGAAAGATGTGTTTTACCAGTGTTTCGATGTATTTTTCGAAGTTTTTTATCCTAATTGTTTCAGTTCGTTTTTTTATCGTTTCAGATTATGAGGACGAAAAGTCTAAAGCGCAGATATGCATTTTTTTCATTAGGGGTAAAACGCATCTTTGCGCTTCTTTGCTATTGCTCTTTGCTGTGAACCCTACCAGCAGGTTAACATGTCCATGGGCACAGTGCACATCAAATAGGTGCAGGAGCCCAGGGGCCAGTTCCGCAAGTGGAAAAGTTAAGAGTTAAAAGTTAAGAGTTGGGTAAAATGACAAATGACAAGTTTTGAGAAAAGTTGATAGTTAAGAGTTGTGTAAAATGACAAAGGATTTTGCTCAACTGTTAACTTTTAACTTTACTCTTAACTTATCATTTTACTCAACTCTTAACTTTTAACCCTTAACTTTTCCACTTGAGGAACCGGCACCAGTTCTGGCATCATCTTGAAAATGTGGAAAAATTATGCTAGCCAGACAAAATGAATATCAGATCAGATTACATCAATGCACTTACCGGCACATTTCCGCCTCCTCCGAGAATAAACGCATGGCACTGTCAGCAGCTGGCGCAGCATTGGTCAAGTGCTCAGCCATTGTTCCAGCAAGTGTGTTTATGACTTTGGACACTTTTTGTTGCGCTGGCTGAAAATGTGAATTAGTGGCTAGTTCTCGTTACTCATCAGACTACATTTAGACCTGTTACTAATCTATACCCCACAGCTTCAGATGTTGCACAATGTGAACTACATGAATGTGTGCTGAGGGCAGCTAGTTGCCTTGTTTTTGTATATTTTTTCACCCATTCAATCAAACATTTAACCAAAAAACAATTAACATTTAATGTAAATCAATGAAAATCAGGAAAAGCAGAAAGTTCAGTTATGTGGGGGGAGAGTATCAGCAAATTGCAAGGGGGTAGATTTTCAAATCAATAAATGATCACATTAAGGAATGGAATCCTGATGGGAGCAAGAAAACTTTACATGATCCTGAAAAATAATTACATCAAACCCCATCACTCACCGTCACTTTGTTTGTAGCATGTGACTGGCAGAGCGGAAATCCAGCAAACCGATTAATCTGGTCACCTTGCAGTGGTGTCCTCGCATATTTGCAACATCTATGGTACAGGTTGTAGGTGCAACCAAATGAGTAGCTATTTCCTCTGCTTGCCGGGTCGATCCCCTGACAGCAGCATGTGCGACTGGGAGTGAATTTTTATTATGACTAACAATGGCAAAAAAGATTTGAAAACATTTTTGAATCATTGAATTTTTAGAATTTTCAAGTTTTTATTCCATGTATGTTTTTTGTGATTTCATAGAAATGCACATTCCTGCATCCCATAGTGTTGTACATTGGCCAATTTAGATGCCGTTCACGTAAGTTAAGGTTTGGGGTCTGGGCTATGACGAATTGTTTTGGTTTGCTCAAATAATCCCCCAGTCCCAACTAGGGTTCAAACGGGATCCCGATCCCGATCCCGGATCCCGTGAAATTCCGGGATTTACCAGTCCCGATCCCGATCCCGAAACCCCAATCCCGATCCCGAAATCTCAAAAATACCAATCCCGACCCAGAAAATTTTCAAATCCCGATCCCGAGAAACTCCCAAGTCCGGGATCCCGATCCCGGAAAAATTAGTGGAAATTATAAAAAGTGAAATAATGACGTTATTGCATGCAAAAAAGTGGATGCAAACCCCCAGCGTCAATTTTATGCCACTTTTCTGGCATCCAACAGTGTTTTGAGACCTTTATGAACAACTGTGAATGCCAGAAAAATGGCCGAAATCTCTATCCCTAGAACCCAATCCCAATCCCGGAAAAATGCCTAGCCCAATCCCGATCCCGTGACCCCAATCCCGGCCAATCCCGATCCCGATCCCGAAATCTCAAAAAACCAATCCCGATCCCGAAACCCCAATCCCGATCCCGATCCCGAAATCTCAAAAAGTGAATCCCGATCCCGAAAAGTCAATCCCGTTTGAACCCTAGTCCCAACATAAGGGGGCATACAAAAAGGTGGTCATTTTGCATGGATGATCTGTACATTGGCTTTGCTTAATAACTAGGGCATTTCTGGTCCAATTTGGATCGTTCAATGATCAGGATAACCTGCAGATTTGATTTTTGAGGTCAGATTAGTGATGATTAAATTCCGTATGCTGATTTGACCTGATTTTTTAACATGCTATCACATACTTAAGACAAAAAGGATAAATCTGGCCCAAATTTTTTTCAATATCTATCTCCAATCAAAAGTTATAGC
Organism: Sphaerolaimus hirsutus; assembly: GCA_964036195.1. Taxonomy (NCBI): domain Eukaryota; kingdom Metazoa; phylum Nematoda; class Chromadorea; order Monhysterida; family Sphaerolaimidae; genus Sphaerolaimus; species Sphaerolaimus hirsutus. The sequence goes on along the minus strand of CAXIWS010000611.1, from coordinate 13,521 downwards.
ACTTTGAACTTTTGTTTCCCACTCATAAAAAAAACACATAAAGAACAGTGTATACAGATAATCATAACATAAAAATGAAATCTACAGGTCATTATGATCATTTTGAGCGTCCATAGGTGAAAATCTGCTAAGAAATGGCAGAGATGTAGAGTTTTGAATTTGCATGCTTTGTTCTTCATGCAGTAATTTATATTTATGGTTTGGAGGTGGATGTTTGAAGTGCTGTAACTTTTGACTGGAAAAAGATACTGAAATAATTTTTCACCCAGATTAATCCTTTTTGTCTAAGGTAGGGTTCAAACGGGATCCGGGATCGGGATCTTGTTTGAACCCTAGTGGCCATTACGATAGTTTAAGGTTAATACACATGCATATATGGTAGACAGTTGTGTGAATTAGGCAGACATTGTGGAATTGTAGACAATGCCAGGCAGCCCATTGCGCAGTGCCTAAATCAATCTATAGCATTGTTTTGGATGCCAATTTAATCCAACGTTTCTGACAATCCATTGTGTTTGGTGTTTTGGGTCATTTGGTGAAATATCAGTAAAAAACCCTGAAAACCCATTTTTAGGCCCAAATCCCAATCCCGAAATCTCAAAAAGCCGATCCGATCCCAAAACACCAATCCCAATCCCGACCCCAAAAGGCCAATCCTGATCCTGAAAGCTGAAAAAACCAATCCCGATCCCAAAAAGTCAATCCCAAAGAACAAAACCAGGACATATCCAGGATTTTTGAGCGGGTGGGGGGCTGCTTGTTTACAGAGCCCTGCTCAGCCCCCCCCACAATTTTACCTATACAGTGACAAAATGGCATCATGGTGGGCAGGGGTCTCCAGGATTTTGGCCCTCGCGGGGGCTGGATAGATAGCAAATCGCTCCTCCGGAGGGATAGATAGCTGAAAAATTTTTCTGGGGGGGGGGGCTTGGGGAGGGGCTGGCGGGGGCACAATATATAGACTTTTTCAAGGTTAAGAAGGCAGAAAAGGGAAAAAATCGCTAAGAATCAGTTAAAAGTAGCCAAAAGTAGGTAAAAAATGGCTAAAAATAGGTATATAACCATGTATATAGCTGGAAAGCACAATTTTGAAGGTGAAAAACTATAAAAAGGTGCGAAAATTGGGGCAAAATTTCTCAAAAACCACTCTAGATAGATAGATAGCTGAGCGATTTGGGGGGGGTCTTTGGGGGTAGTAGCCAAAAATTTTGCCTCGGGATAGATAGATAGCTGAGCGGCCTCCGGGATAGATAGATAGCTGGCCGATTGGGGGGGGGGGGCAGCCCCCCCCCCCCCCTAGGAGACCCCTGATGGTGGGGTCACGCCTATTCCGCATTTTGGCTCATCACACACATTATGCTACCCATCTCGCATTTTGGCCTATCCTGCATCTTGCCGGTGTAATGTGCGTGATAGGCAGTGTGCGTGATGGATTTGTGTGCGGGATGGTCCAATATGTGGGATGGGTCGGGGTAAGCGACCCCACGGGGGGGGGGGGGGGGTACAGTCAGCACATGCGTGACTCAGTTTTGCCCGGCCAGTCTGATATTGTATCACCAGTGTGGTTTTTCAAAATTTTTTTTATGGATCAATTTCTCATGTGCACATGTGCGCTGCAGGTGCAAATCACACGCGGCACAGTTCAATTCCCCCCCCCAGTTGCCAAATACCTTATTGCATGTTGCGCAATTCAGTGATTTTTGTGTGGGCAGTTTGCGGTTGGTGCTGATCAATTAAGATTATCACCTGGTCAGTTTGCATGTGGCAATTAACTAATTGCAGTGGCATATGCGCCCAAATGACAAGTTGCGGGCTGATTATCTTTCAATTGATCAGCGCCAGCTGTGAACTGCCAATGCTATAATCACTTTCTTGCTAAGGTCCAGCCATTTGTCAGCCGTGAACTGCACGCGTTAACAACTTCATTGCGTGTGGCACGGCTGCAGCATTTGAAGCCAGAAGTGAGCAATGGCAATGCACAACGCAATCAGGTGTTTCATTTCCTTAAAGTAAGCCAGTTGACAGCGATCACTATCATTCACTACCCACAACTGAATGTGCATTTCTTGCCCCAATCACAAAGTAACTGATTACTGAAATTTTAGGCAACTGTAAAAAGTATTTGGCAACTGGGGATGGACAATTGACATGCGTCACGTGTGATTTGCACATGCAAAGCACATTTGCACATGAAAAATTGATCCAGAAGAATAACATTTGAAAAACCACATTTATCACTGTGTGATGCAGTGAATATGATATCATACATATTGGGCATTGTAATGCATTAAGCTGACGAGAATCTGTGTGATGGGATGGGAATCAATTATTTTTTATTGTTATCACTAATCAAATTTGAAAGTTTGACGTAGCTCATTCTCCAATCATTTGCTTCACCATTTTGATCCAGTTGACGCCATCACTTCTCAACGTTGCTGGGGAGAGGGTTGAAAACACACAGGTAAATCCATTCTTCCAGCGGTAAGCAGCCTTTGTGTGTGCTGCTCGCGCTGGGCGCCGCTTAGACTGGCTGGGTGGCGCTGAGTCATGCATGTGCTGACTGTGCCCCCCCCCCCGCGGGGTGGCTGATCCCCGACCCATCCCGCATATCGGACCATCCCGCACACAAAACCATCACGCACACTGCCTATCATGCACATTATACAGGCAAGATGTGGGATAGGCCAAAATGCGAGATGGGTAGCATAATGTGTGTGATGAGCTAAAATGCAGAATAGGCCAAAATGTGGAATAGTGCACATCTCATGGCATTGGTGCCTTTCATAGACACTGGCATTGGCAATTGGCATTGGCTCTGGCCAAGGACGTACGCGGGGGGCCGCCCTCCCCGTTTCCGGGCTGGGCCAGGCATAAAAATTTGCCAGCAATTTTGTAGGCACAAATGACGCCAGCACCATGGCTCCATACCTTTACTAGAGGCCCATATTTAGGGGGTGCACCCATAGGGGGTTTTGGGGTTAGCATTGTTGAAATAGTGAAAAATGTTGAAATTTGGATATGATCTGGTTTTAGGTTGGGGCTATGCACAATTTCGACGAAATTTTCCTACAGGCCCCTGACTGGAGATAGGGTGTGTCTAAAAAAGACGGTTATTGTACAAAATTTTTGGGTGTCACTCAGAAAATGCAAAATTTTAACATCAATAACTTGACTATTTCTGGGCCGATTTTAGTAATTTCACTCTAAAAATGATGATAAATGCTTGGAGAGTTCCATTTGTTTGTTCCATTCCATTTGTATGCTCAGCTAATCTGTATCCTTACTCAAATTTCTCACACAACACAAATAATGCCAACTCCTGTATGAAATTATCATTATGAAAAAGCATATTGACAATTTGAACATACAAATGGACTCTTCAGGTTATTCTGATCATTTTAAGTGTTCATTGGTAAAAATCGGCTGAGAAATAGTCAAGATCTGGAGTTTTGAAATTGAACACATTCAAATTCATGAGATTATTTACATGGATGGTAGGTGAAAGTTTGAAGTGATATAACTTTTGATCAAAGAGAGATATCGATCTCATTCTTTCGGTATGGTGTTTCTCTCGATCAGGAGTATAATATATCATGTTCAAAAAGATAAATTTGCTGTAAATTTTGCATTTCAAAATCCAGCCAAATCAATATTTACACATTTTTGTATCGCCTATTTGATCTGAGAAATGAACTCTCCAAGCATTTATCATCATTTTTAAAGTGAAATTACTAAAATCGGCCCAGAAATAGTCAAGTTATTGATGTTAAAATTTTGCATTTTCTGAGTGACACCAAAAAATTTCGTAAAATAACCGTCTTTTTTAGACACACCCTATCTCCAGTCAGGGGCCTGTAGGAAAATTTCGTCGAAATTGTGCATAGCCCCAACCTAAAACCAGATCATATCCAAATTTCAACATTTTTCGCCAAGCGGTTCCCGAGTTATAAGCACGTGCCGGCAGGTTGACCCCCCTCCCCAAAATGCTAACCCCAAAATCCCTATGGGTGCACCCCCCCCCCATTTGCTGGGCTACATATACAATCCGCCCCCCCCTGCTCAAAAATCCTGCGTACATCCCTGGCACTGGCACCAGAAACCACTTTATATGTATGTAAATATATGTACATATACATCAACAGGCACATAATTGAGTGTATTTTGAAGGATGTGTGTCTGCATGTATTTTGAAGGATGTGTGTCTGCAGCAACCTATCTATTGAAAACACTGTGTGCATATGGGAAAAATGCACACTTGCATGTAAAATCTTTACAGAAACCTTGAAAGTTTATAGTAAAAGGGTCTTTTCCTGTGGGTTTTCAGGTATCACCCCGGGAAGGGGGGGGGGGGGGGGCTGCAGCATCATGGATATGTCCTTGAACAAAACCAACCGTCTGTTCAGCGCACATTGCCGCATTGGCATCTGACCACCATCGATTCCAGCCTCACTGATTGAATCAGTTATTTCATTGTACAACTTCACGGCATGATCTGCGCCTATCCCAGTCCAATCGACAATAAGTATACACACATATCTTGTGCTGCAATTCCAATGGGCATCGCGACTTTTGATCACACAAAGATACTGCAAATACAAGATGTTGCACCATTATCATTATGACAGGGGTGTCAAGATTTTGGCCCTCGCAGGAGCTGGATAGATAGCAAATCGCTACTTTGGAGCTGAAAGCTCCAGTTAGCTGAAAAAATTTTCTGGGGGCTTGGGGGCTCGCCCGGCAAAATATATATGCAATCTCAAGGTATAGAGGGCAGAAAATGGGAAAAATCACTTTAAAAACGTTGGCTAAAAATGGGTATTTAACCATGTATATAGCTGTAAACTGTGATTTTGAAGGAGAAAAACTATGAAGTATGAAAATCAGCGATTTTGAGCAGAAATTTGGGCAAAATTTGCCAAAAATCGCTCCAGATTGGTAGATAGCTAAGCGATTTGGGGTGGGGGCTCGGGCTTTTCTTAAGGAACAGTGGAACATTTTATAGTAATTACACACCAAGTATTTTGCAATTTTTAGTGCGGAAGTGTGCAATTTTGCAATTTTCATTGATTTTGTAGCATTTTTGGTGCCATTGCTTCTATTACTGCATGCTATCATATGATAATAAGCCATAATATGTAAGTATATATTTTAATATCCAGCCACTGTGCTTCCACAGTGGGAAACATCAGTCTCAATGTATTACCCTACTTGTATCACCTTATTTTTAAGCAATATTCCATGCCTAACTTCACTTGAGCTCACAAGCATTTTATAAATGGCGATTTACATAAAGAGTTGACATAAAAATAAATTATTTTTGGCAGAAATCACCACTTGGGGGGGGGGGGGTTCAGGGATAGTAGCCCAAAATTTTGCCTCCGGGATAGATAGATAGCTGAGCGACCTCTGGGATAGATAGATAGCTGGGCGGTTTGGGGGGTAACCTCCCCCCCAACCCCCCCATTCAAGACCCCTGGGTTGGTGGGGGTTGTGGTGGTTCAATATATAGGCTATTTCTGGGTCTAGAAGGAAGAAAAGAGAAAAAAATCGCTAAAAGTAGGTGTAAAATAGCTCAAAACAGGTATACAAGAGCATATAGTGCTAAAAATAGGTAAATAGGAACAACAACTAGTATTTTGGAGGTGTAAATCTATAAAAAGGTATGAAAAATAGCGAATTTGAGCAAAAATTGGGGTATACTTTCTCAAAAAGTACTTCAGATAGGTGGATAGCTGAGCAATTTGGGGGGGGGGGTTAGGGGGTAGTAGCCCAAAATTTTGCCTCTGGGATGGATAGCTGAGCAGCCTCAGGGATGAGACCCCTGGCTGAGCGGGCCTCCGGGATAGATAAACCCCTGTTTACTTCATTCCGGGTGGTTGTAAAATTTCAATTCAAATCTGCCTGTCTGCGATCAATTTGTCAAACCTTGGCCCAATGAAAAAAAGGCCAAACATTTATTTAAAAGTGTGTTGGGCGACCCTGCCCCAGAACCCCCTGTGGGCCATGTAAATGGCCCACATTTATTTTTTTATACAAAAATCGACTGCTAACATTGTTCTGCATGGTCGGTCCAAACAGTCACTATTCTGTCTTTCAAGACCAGAATTAGACCTGAAAGACAGAACTGGGCTCGGCAGAGTGCCAAGAGGCTGTTGGGTCGAAAAAATAGATTTTGAATGCACTCAGGCATCCATTCATAAAACGGCCAATTTATAGCCATTTGTCGCAATTTCTTTTGTAAACAGAGTTTACAAAGTCATCCACTATTTTTTAGCCATTTATCGTGCATTGTACAACACAGAAATCTACAAGAGACCAAGGGGAAACTTTTGGGTGCATCCCCACTGAAAAAACACACCTGAAACTGGAGAAAAGTAGGGGCAAAAATTGTATCACTGAAAATACTAAAATTTAATCACTGTCCGGAATGAAGTAAACAGGGGTTTAGCTGGAGGATTGGGGGGTAACCCCACCTACTAAATCCCCGCCTGTATATACTGATTCATAATCATTTGGGGGCTTGTTAGGAAATGTCTTGACATTTTTTGGAAAAAGCAGAAAAAGCACGTTTAAAAAAAATTATTTTAAAACAGTGGGGCCATTGAAAGAAGTGCTTTTCCATCCCAAAGGCACAGCAACACATTATGTACATTATTCATTTTTGCTGTATACCCAATGTATTCATTTTTGCTGTATACCCACTTCTAGGCCATAAAAAATCAAGCAGATTTTATGCATTTTCCAACCCTAGAAGCTGCCAAATGTGTAAATTTCTCAATGAAACTAACTTTTTCCTCTTGACTTTGTCGGTACAATGCCCACTTTGCTGCCGGACAGCCAGTTTCATCTGTACCGGGTGTAGCAGCTGATTTCACAACTTGAAGCCGGACCGCCTCCTTTTGCACATTGAAGCTGTATCGATTTTAGAAAATAATGTCAAAAGTATGACAGGAAAACTCAAGGTGTATCACCAATATACCGATTTTGCATTAGCTGAGCCATCTCATCCAGACTGGAGGCTGCTCCCAGCGTCGTATAATATGACTTGTCATATTGGGCTGAATTGTCATCTGCATTGTAGAAAAAATTGTTTCAACATTACACATCCAATTCCAATCGTTTAAATACTTAAAATGTGAAGAAATTGTAAATATTTATTGTAAATATTCGCGACATACATTGTTTTTAATGTACTGTATTTCCTCGAAATCGGAATACCCACAGGTGTTTTCGAGCTGAGGAAAAAAAACCCCTCGAAATACCCCCCTGTCTCGAATGAGGTACATCATGTATACAATGTAACTTATATATTAATACGTGCCAATTTGCACCTCAGCTACACTTAGCATTGCTTGTGTAGCAATGTATTTACGTTCATACGTACTTATATATTCTGTTTAGTCTAGTGTATTACCAGTTTTGGGTATGTAAAAGCCCATTATTTACTACTATTTTTATGAAAAATTTCTGGCGAAATAATACCCCCCTCAAAATTCTCACTGAAAAAATAAAACCCCTGGGGGTATTTTGAGGAAATATGGTCTTTCTCAATGATTTCTTTTATTTATTTGTCATCGCCTTTGTAATCAAGTTTTTCTCACGCTTGGGTAGGTGTGGAAAGGGTTTTCCATGAATATCTTTGGAACGCATGAAATGATTATCAAAACCAAAAACCAACCGGTACATTGGCATCGGTCCACTGAGCACTGTGGCTCATCGTTTAATATCCTTTGGCGGAGGCTTTCTATCGACTCATGCTCCCCATTGGACAGTCTGGGGGTTTCCATTTTGTACTGTAAAGTGATAAAACGAATCATTCAACTGTTGGCAAAACTGAGTGCTCACAATCATCACAGTATTTGAGTGTAAATAGTTAGACGACACAGTTCGATTGAAACGTACACCGATTCCTTCAAACCATGCGGTTGGCAGTATATTCAGAAACACGTGACGTTTGATGGGACTCATGATCAAAAATCGTATTTTCACCACCATAAAGACACACAACTGACGCCCCACTGTCACCGGGAGAGCAGCAACCACCGTCAATAGCAGAGCCAACGCTTCTTATCGCTTGGCACTCTTCCAAATATGCAAAACTAACCTTTTATCTTCGCGGAGCGGCGCATCAGCTGTGCTGCCGATGCAGCGGAATGCGACACGGCGCGGGTCGCACGTCGTCGTCGACTTTTATCGGCGGGCACGACAACTTTTTTAAGCGACGCCTTTCTTTTTTTTTCCTGCGTTCCCGCTCTTTTCCTCCACCCACGCTTTTACCGTGAATATCAAGGCGATGACGAAATGGTTTGGCAGAATTGGGGATCACGTACGGGTTGTTGGCAGCCGTTCAAACTAGTTTTTGGATACACCCGTTAGTATACCGCCGTTAACGATGGCCAACCGGCGCGGCATGCTAGTTTCTGGGCCGTCATTAACGACTATTCTCGGTGGCTCCGTTGACTCGGACAGGAATCATGTGTCTTTTACTCTCGTTCTGCAATACTTGCACGTATTCACATACAAAGTTGTACATAAGCCAACTTTGCATAATGTCCCTGATCCATCGGTTAACCTGTAAAAACTTGGCCCACGTCCAGGTTACATGTTAAGTATTATACGAACGAGAATGAAAGCTTAAAGTTTATAAAATCGCTGAAATTTGCTATATTGTGGCAATTTTCTCCATAATTATCGCAATTTCCGTTCATATGCATGGTTATATACCTATATTCAGCCTTTTTATTTTCATATAATAGCGATTGCGAAGTTTTGGCCGACCACCAAGTTCCCCTACGTGGTTTGTTCTGCATTGGGCAATGTGCCAATTGAAACCAAAAAAGAAAATAGCAACGCGTGATGTGATGGTTGTGCGTGTGTAGGCGCGCGTTTCCTTCCCAAATATGACCGCATACGCTACAACGCATCCACACCAACGCAAAATACCGAGGAACGATCACATTGTGAGTATCTTCAAATATAGTACACGTAGGTCGTTAGGGTCGATCAGACCACTGTCAGTTATTGGCACATGTGTCATCCCACTTGATCTTCAATCAGCTGTCCCTTTCACTGGTGCTTATGATCTGACATTCTTCTGTTTAGGCGACGCCGAAACAATCACCCACCGGCCGTTCTGCGTTCTTTCATCGCAAACGCGAAGCTCTCATTTCGTTGTGCGATCGAATCAGCGAATGGAGCAAAGAGAACGGAAATGTGGCGTGTAGCGATCGCACCTTAGCCACTGCAGCCAGACAGCTGGCTATTGGGCATGGCGGATTGATTGAAGATGAGTTCAGGAAGGTTATTTGGCCCGTGCTCGCCGCGCCCATGGTGAGTTTTAGGTGCTTTTTCTGTGTCCTGTGCACTTGTATTTTATGAAAGCATTGCGGGTTTTTCCATAATATTACCGTATATACTCTATTAATGCGACTGTCGCATTATTGTTTTCAGCACATTTTTGTGGGTCGCATTATTGGACGGGTCGTATTTATAGAGGGGGGTAGCATTTTATTCTTCATCAACTCAACTGTCCACGTATCTCTAGTGTGAGCATGACATAATAAACACCATAAAGCCACAAAATTGGCGAATAAATACTCGCCACCTTGTCTGTCGAATTAGCAGCGTTCGAAGATTTTACGCAATAATTTGCTTACGTCCGTGTTTTTTTCTTCTTTTCTTTGGGAGTCGCATTGTACTGACACAACATGCCCAAAGGGGTCACACTATTGGACGGGGGTCGTACAAATAGAGTATTTACGGTATTGTAAATTTCGCCGCATACCTTTTTATAAATTATTTCTTTACAAAAATAAAGGTGCGCACATTCACCGACTGCGGCCGGCGCTTCGAACGCCGCAATTCTGCACCGGATTTGACGCGTTCGGCTAAAACCGCGCCAAAAATGAGTGACTCCAAAGCGCAGCCAATTGACATAATTGCTCTGGTTGATTCTAATAACAGTGACGACGAGAATGGCAGTTTTGTGACGGCCAGCAACTTTACAAGCAATGGTTTGTTTTATTCACTGATTATGTAAATATTTGAGAGCCCTCATTTGTGCCGCTGGAGGCGATCGACCAGGGACGTATCCAGGATTTTTGAGCGGGGGGGGCTGCTTGTTTACGGAGGCCGGCGAGGGGGGGGGGGGGGCTGAGCCCCCCCCCAGGGGTATCTTGAATTTTGACCCTCCGAGTGGTTGGATAGATAGCAAATCGCTCCTCCGGAGGGATAGATAGCTGAAAAATTTTCTGGGGGGGGTTGGGGGGGGGTTGTGGTGGTTCGATATATAGGCTTTTTCGGGGCATAGAAGGAAGAAAAGGGAGAAAAATCGTTAAAAGTAGGTGTAAAATAGCTCAAAATGGGTATACAAGAGCATATAGTACTTAAAATAGCTGAAAATAGGCAGTTAGACGCATGAACCAGTGATTTTGGAGGTGAAAATCTATATATAGGTATGAAAAATAGCGATTTTGAGCGAAAATTGGGGTATAGTTTCTGAAAAATCGCTCCAGATAGGTAGATAGCTGAGCGATTTGGGGGGGGGGGTTTAGGGGGTAGTAGCCCAAAATTTTGCCTCCGGGATAGATAGATAGCTGAGCGGCCTCCGGGATAGATAGATAGCTGGGCGGTTTGGGGGGGGGGGGTAACCCCCCCCCCCCCCAACCCCCCCCCCATTCGAGACCCCTGGCCCCCCCCCTAAAATTTTAGCTAAATAGTGGCGGAATGGCGCTATGGCGCTGGCGCCTACTAATGGCGCCAGCGCCATGGCGCCATTCCGCCACTATGTAGCTAAAATTTTAGGGGGGGGGGGGCTGAGCCCCCCCCCCTCGCCGGCCTCCGTAAACAAGCAGCCCCCCCCGCTCAAAAATCCTGGATACGTCCCTGACCTCAATCACAGGTTTTCATGACATTCTGCTTACACTGCTCCTAGTCATGGGCGAAAAGGAAGCTTTAGAAGTGGGCAGCTGCCTGGCAGAGGATGCCATTTTTCGCCGATTTTTATGCGAGCCGTTGGACAAAAACGCGCCACATTTGGTCCAGCTCATTTATGTGATTCTAGCTCAGAGCGACGTGGAATTGGAGAGGTTCGTTCATTTCCATGATGCACACTGCATATATCAAAATCATTAATTTTTGCTATCTTTGAAAAGTAGATGTCCATTAAAATTTAGTTGTTACTCATAACGAGATTCGGGAGCTTTAAAAAATCTTTGTTTTAAAACCCTCATTTTTACCGATCTAAAACGCCTGCATTATTCGTGTGAAAACTGAAATTTTTCCAAATGCAAATTAATGAACACGGTCGAATGATTTTATTTAATTTTGATCGGAATTTAAATTGATGAAAGTTAAAATTTAAAATTTTTAAATCTAAAACACATAGCACACAAAACGAGTAGGCTGGATGTCGCCATGTGGCCATTTCAGTTTTCACATCGGTCACGGTGAAAACTAGTGTGTGTAGGGCCAATGGCACTGTGCCATCCGCAACTAAAATTCTGCTTGAAAACGCTTCTGGTTTGGTTACAGGTATATGCGTCGGGCGGAAGTGGGCACAATGTTCGGTCTGAGCTGGCTACTCACCTGGTTTGCCCACAATATCGACACCTATGATCAGGTATGTACATTGCTTCGACTTTTAATCTCCTTGATGCAAAAATGCTTGAATTGCGCTGTCTCAGTGATCGAGCCCGCTGAATGTGAAATTTTGTTTTGCACCTTTTTAGCCAGCGTTTTGTCTGGCACAGTGCCAGAAACATTGACCGTCTAATGACTCCGGCGCGCCCGCCCTACAGAATTTTCGAGAAAATGTAATATATACCTCGTTATTACGAGTGCATAGAATAACAATCGTCAATTATTTCCATTGCCGGAAACTAAACACCTTCCCGGTCACGTCCGGCACCCTATTTTGGATCTTACTTGTGACACCCTATCTCCAGTTCTAGGGCGCGACAGAAGCTTAAACTTGGGGGAGGTATTGGTGCAACCCCCCTCTACTTCGCATGAATTTGGGGGGTCGCTGCGACCCCCCCCAAGTCATGCGAAGTAGAGGGGGGTTGCGCCAATATCTCCCCCAAGTTTCAGCCTCTGGGGCGCCCTAGAACTGGGGATAGGATGTAAGAAGTAAAATCAAAAAAATGGGTGCCGGGCGTGACCGGGAAGGTGTTTTTTAGTCAATTATTTCCCCCGCCGTCGCAGGTCGTGCGTTTGTACGATCTGTTTCTGGCGTCGCACGCGCTCATGCCGATCTACTTCGGCGCGGCGCTGGTTTTGTGGCGCAGCGACGTCATCCTGAACCAGTGCGAGTGCGACATGCCGCAGATACACTCGGCGCTCACTAGGCCCATTGCGGAGGGCGACGTGTTCCCGCTGGAAAGTTTGATTGCTGATGCGCAGGACCTGTTTTGCGAGTATCCTCCGAGCGCTCTGGAGGGAGCCCTGTTGAGACAGTGAGTGCTTAGCGACGTCTCAGAAACTATAGTAGAAACAGGACAGCTTATCTACGTTTATGTCGAGCAACTTTTGATCGATTTTGCCGGGAATCTTTTATTTTTTTAGATAGACATTTTTTTCTCAGCATTAGGATTATGAGTCTACATTTCTGCCAAAAAGTCATTTTTTGGTAACCCGTTACTAGGGATACTGGAATTTTTTTACGCGATAAAAACTCCGATTTTAAAAAAATGCAAAATTTTGCGCGCGAGCGCTCTGTTTCACACATGGAATGACTGGGTTGCTTGTTTTCATGACCTATGCAGCGAATTTCATGGTGTAGCATCCATTTCTGTATGCTTGAAGCGTGTAAATAGTTGCCATCCCTTTTACGTTACATCGCAGGTACACAGCCGCGGTAGCGCTGGATTCATCGAGTCGCCTGCCCAGCTCCACGCCGCTGTCCAGCTCGTTTGCCACCGGCACCCTGTCCGCCTTGGGCTTGGCCACCGCCACGCGGCCCGACGCAGCGCTCAGAGCCACCGTGTGGGCGGCCACCGCCGCCGCTGCCGTGTGGTACTTGTACGTAAACTATGCCAGAATGATGGTTTGATTTAGGGTTATTCTGTGGGGATATTGTTTGCGTTGCGGGTGTGTTGAACCCGTTGTGGTCGCGCGATTCGCGGTTGTCTCCGGGTAGGTGCAGATCGCACAATTGACTGAGCGCGCGTTACGTGAATTTGAACGTGACGTACATTGTAGGAAATGTGACGACCTTTGCCGTTGTAGCTCTAGCTAGCGTTGGGATTTTCGGCTTCGGGTGTCGGGTCTACAAAAGTTCGGGTCGGTTTTTCGGTTCCAAAATTTTGTGGGTGTCGGGTTCGGAATCGAGGTCAGGTATTATCTAATTTGTTCGGGAATATCATAAGTTGAACCAATTAGAGGAAAGTGGCTAAATTCCAACTGCCTTCATTTTGTGTTAAGAATACTTCTGAACTGCTTGAAAAATTGACCTGTTTGTGGTAATATTTTGTGGGCTTTTTCGGCTATAGCGTTGGGTATTGTGTTCGGGTTCAGGTAGTA
>CAXIWS010000610.1:0-18425 GCA_964036195.1 Sphaerolaimus hirsutus | reverse complement strand
AGAACCTGGACCCTGTGGTACAAAAAAAGGGTTGGTTCTCTTTTTGAGTCATTGTTTTCCACCACCTGTGAGCTTTTCCACTGGTTTTACAATATAAAAATGCCTATTTCAACCAAATTTTAAAAAAGCTCATTTATAATGGCCAGATGATAATTTGATAATTTTTACGGGACATGCCCCTGTGGCTACATCAGAGCAGCCACAGGGGTCCCCCCAGGGGTGGATGTAGTAAACACCTGGGGGCAACTCCACACCAGACCACTTGGCCCAACTGTGCTTGGGGAGTGAGATACAATTGATGGAATCCAGATGTCATCAAAAGCTCAATTATATTAGCCGGCACTTTACATCATGTATACGATATACATGATGTATAAATTGGGACCAATTTCCATCGCTGGTACAAATATTTAGACTGGTTCATGTAGCTAGGTATTAACGTTGATACGTCCAAGTATAACCTTGTTCGCTGCATTTATTACCAGTTTCTGGTATGAAATAGAGCATTCTTTTCTACGATCCGTCTCGAAAATTTCTGGCGAAATAATAAACCCTCCCCTCGAATAAGCCCCCCCCCACTCGAATAAGCCCTCCCTCGAATAAGCCCCCCTCGAATAAGCCCCCCTCGAAATACCCGCTCAAAATTTCCACTCTGAAAAAAACCCCGCTGGGGGTATTTTGAGGAAATACGGTAGGTGTATTTTCGACAATAAAGATAATTGGAAAATAATCCTCAAACCTCCAAATTCTAATTTTTTATATCTTTTGGAGAAAATTGATTATCAAATGTTTTGTTCTGGTTGTAAAAATAAAAACGTTTTTGAATTTCCGAATTTCTGTTTGCCATCGTTACCCCTGTCACACACACTGTGGCCCCCAATAATTTTTCAAACAGCAGTTTAGTAGCGCAATGTCTGGGCATAAGTTTTCGAAGCTTATACATAAGTGTTGGCTTAAAGCTACTTGTATTTTTACATGGTGCTTCAGGGTGAGAGTAATAATTTAATTTTCTTTGATCGAGATTGTTTCGTGTATACATACTCGGCGGACCTATTGCTATGCATATTTCTGAAGGAAACACTCCACCATGACGTCGCGGTTAATAATAATTGAATTTCGTAAAAAAATGATTTCCGGCACTGTACATAAATATAGATAGCATTACTTTTGTGTAATCCTAATTGCCAGTAAGTATGTTTTGTGTACCATGAAGGCAGATGCATTTGAGATCACGAAAAGTTTCCAAATCAATCCCAATTTAAATGAACCACCCTGCACCGAGCCGGCGGCGCGTTTCATCTGTTTGCTTTTCAAAATTCAAATTTTTCATCCAATCGAAATTCAAAACTGACGGCATTCTAAGTATTTATTTGCCATTTATTTTGACAGCTATCACTGATTTTGTCTTTCAAGTAAAGGCCTCGAAATAAATCTTGCTACAGCTGTGTTTGCCGAATTTACTTTAAGACCGTTTTTTAGAGATATGGTTTATCATTGTGGGTGGTCTTCATTGTGTTTTTAAGCTCACGAAGTAGCCAAAAGATTGAGAATGCAGCTTCATTCAAGTGAACTGTGATGGTGGTTTTTGGTTGTTTTTGCTTTGGCAGTAGCACTAATTGTCAGTGCCAGGCATTTTGTTCCTGGTGTCACACAAACAAAAATCAATGCTTTGTCTGAAAACTGGAAATTTGAAAGACTTTTTTGATGAATGATATTATTTTTACAATACCTATATCAAAAATGACATCCCCTTTAAAAAAAAACACTCCCAGATTTCTTTCTTCCCCTGAAAAAATTCGTTTTCAGAGTGAGCTCGCATGGTCACTTGACTGCAACCACATCACCCAATGTAACAAGATTTTTTTCACCGTCCATAAATACCTTTACTTATTTTCCTGACCCCCAGGGGGAAATGGCTGTAGCATTTCGTTGATTTGGCAGATTTTCATTGGTTGCCCAACCTTACATTCCGTCATTTTTAATATCAAGTGCTTTGATCTTTCGTTTTGAAGTTGTTTACCTTAGGACATTCCTGCTTCCTAGTTGACTTTATCTGATGAACCTTTTTCCATTTTGGAAAGCTTTATAATATAAGTAGGTGAATGTATTTTGTGAGTTTTGATATATTTTTTACATTTGTATATATTTGCCATTTTTTTACTTTTAAAACGATTTATTTAGATTTTAATTTTACTGCAAATCTGCTTTGATTGATCCCTCCTATTGTTTGCAAAATATGGTTTCCTATAAGATTTTTTGTCAATGTCAATACATGCCGTGTTGCATATATTTATATAATCACTTTGCGTCTCCAGAAAAACTTAGTAAATATGTAAATAAAAAAATACATAAATATGTTTGTATACCCTTTGATATTCCTTTTTTGTACTGGATTTAGTTGCGTCAATTCAACCATAAAATGTGTGTGGGCTTCAATTTCAATCCGGGTCATAATTTTTCATTGAAATGGATATTCTGGATGTCATTGCAAGCTAATGTTTTTCATAGATCAGACATATCTAGCGCCAATTTTACTCCAATAACGTTTTGTGGTGACATTTTTCCCTCAATATATTTTCCAAGGACCCATTCAAATGCCCATTTTTTCAATTTTATTCGAGCCACCCATCGAGACCGCCGTCTAAATGTGTTCAACAAATGCAATATTTTGCATTGATTTCCGCACTTTTCCGTGGCTAAATTCGCACTCAAAAAGCCGATCTTTTTTGCATAAAGTTGGATGTTAATGATTCCCCAAAAGTACCGTTAGTTTAGAGGGGTAATTACAGACCTTATTTGTCCCACATTATGTAGTATTTACTTGCGGAGTTGTTCTTTCTCTGTCGCGATTTTGGACAAAACAGAAATACATTTGAAGGTGTCTTTCTGCCCGTGCCGGGCCCGAAAGTGGAGAAGTGACGGGAAAAGTGTTAAGTGACAGGTGATCGAAAACTTAGTCATCGTTTATATTTACTAGTCAGTTGACTTACCACTAGTAACTTAACTTATCACTTAGCATTTTTTGTCAATTGACTTAGCTTCAAGTGACTCGCGTTTTCCCCTTCATGTGATTATGATCTTTACTGAAAAATTATACTACCGTATTGGCGCTGCATACGCTAGTTTACTAACGGTAAACTAAGAATTTGGTAAACTCATTTTTCATTTTCTGAGCGCAGTTGAGTTTACCGAAATGTGTTATTTTTATCTCCGTTAACTGTAGTTGACGAACTGCTCATTCCGGTAAACTCAGATGCGCTCTGAAGCTGAAAAATGAGTTCACCAAATTCTTAGTTTACCGTTAGTAAACTAGTGTGTGCAGTGCCATTACCTCGAAATACCGCAGGGATCTATTATTTCGACAGCAAATTTTGATGGGGTTAATTCGAGGAGGGCCTATTCGAGCGGGGGTTATAATTTCGACAGAAATTTTCGCCAAAAACAGTAGTAATGAATGAGCTTTACACCCACACACACCCAAAACTGGTAATAAACGTGCCCAAACCGGTTACCTATATCAGGTCATGTATACGTATAGATTTACACAAACTAGTTTATGTGTAGCTGCGATGCAAATTGGCAACAATTTATACCAAATGTACATTGCATACATGATGTACCGTATTCCAGACGGGGGTATTTTCTGTTAGACGGGGTCTATATTTTCCTCGGCTCGTACCGACCCGGGGGTATTTCGAGGGGGCGGGGTCAATTCAAGGGGGGGGGCTATTCGAGGAAATACGGTAGACTAGAGGTCTACATATTGTGAAATTCCATATCAGTTGACACAATTCGAACTATTCGGCATCCCATATTATTGGATCATGCCTTTGTATCCTCTTTGGCATGGAGCTCAATTGAACTAACAAAAATGCCTTCATTTAAGGTGAATTTACTACATTGATGGATAAATATATTCGCAAAAAAATTCAACGGACCCAGGATAGAAGAAAAAGTTCGTCAATAAAAAATCTATTATTTTCCTGTGTTCGATTCTGATAAATAATACCTTCTTACATGGATAAATTTCCAAGTTGGGTAAAAACGAGAGCGATACTCTTCAAATAAGGACAACTCGGATCATTTAAAAAATTGAATCAAAAATTTGAATATTAAGAAAGAACAACACTACTTAATTGAAAAATTCCAAAAAAACGCAAATTTTCCGGCACAGCTTCTCTCCATGCTGATTTAAGGAACCAGTCGACAACATTTGATAAAATTAATGGCCACAATAAATTATGTTTTCTGTTTGGCTCCGTTGAACAGTGTTTGATCTCCGCTGGGAATCTTACGAATATTTTCACTATCATAGCCAAATTTACACCTAAAACCAAATGCACAGAATAATAACATTAAATGCTTTCGATTTTTATCTGATCTGCCCTCCAAATTTGTCATAAACACCTTCCATCCGCAGTTCTTTAAGTATTCCAATGCATGCGAAATCAGACTTTTTACAGCTATGTGTGTAGTGATAGAAAAACGCCATAACTTTGGCGCTTGGCACCAGCTTCAAATGAGAAAGCACCATAAATTTGGCAGTGCCACTGATTGAAATGTTTGTTAGGGCTATACGCGCAGACATTCAAAAGCAGAAAAATATGTAAACACCTTCCCAGTCACGTCCGGCACCCAATTTTTGATTTTACTTGGTACATCCTATCCCCAGTTCTAGGAAGCGTCAGAGGCTGAAACTTGGGGGAGATATTGGCGCAACCCCCTCTACTTCGCATGAATGGGGGGGTCGCGGTGACCCCATAGAGGGTGGGTTGCCCTAAGTGCAAAATTTTTATTGGCTTTTATGGTATCCCACACAGGTCCAGCACCCACTGATTTCTGAGCTGTGGAAGGGGTATAAATCTAAAATTTTGGGGATGTGTTACCAACACCACTGCCCTACTATCTAATAATGTGGGAATAATGTGAAAAATTTCTCAAAAATTCTCTTATTCTATAAAAAACATCAATCCCCAATAAATGGATGACAAAAAATTCACTTTTTGGAGAAAAAAATTATTAGACACTTGAAGAGCTGGTTTACAACACTTTAAAGGGAAGTTTTTGATGTTTAAATTTATGTAAAGAACCATACCTCTAAAATGCCTGCATTGCAAAATTTACTTGGGGTGAATTTTATGCCATCATAATGACATCATTGCAGAAACAAAAATTTACAAAATTTACACTTTGAAGTTCCCCCCCCCAAGTAAATTTTGCATTGCAGGCATTTTAGAGGTATGGTTCTTTACATAACTTCAAACATTAAACCCTTCCCGTTAAAGTATCGTAAAACAGCTCTTCAAGTGTCTAATAAAAAAGATCCAAAAAGTGAATTTTTTGTCATCTATCTTTTGGGAGTGGTGTTTTTGTTAGAGAATAAGAGTATTTTTTCAAAATTTTTCACATTAATCTCACATCATTGAATAGTGTATAGTAGGGGATGGGTGTTGGTAACACATCCCCAAAATTTTAGATTTATACCCTTTCCACAGCTCAGAAATCAGTGGGTGCTGGACCTGTGTGGGATACCATAAAAGCCAAGAACAATTTTGCACTTAGGGCGACCCACCCTGAGAGGGTCGCCGCGACCCCCCCTCCAATTCATGCAAAGTAGAGGGGGGTTGCGCCAATACCTCCCCCAAGTTTCAGCTTCTGGTGCGCCCTAGAACTGGAGATAGGATGTCACAAGTAAAAGTAAAAAATAGGTTGCCGGACATGACTGGGAAGGTGTTTACAAGAAAAGTAATAAGCATAGTTGTGAAAACGTATTTACCTGAAATTATTCTGGATATTTATACTAATGTTTATGTTTACATTTTCCTAAAATACTGTTACATCTTCCTGGCACAATTACCTGTGAACTGTGTACCAGATGCAAACATAAAAAATGCCTCCCAGGCTCTTGCTGCTAGTGCCAATATAAAAAGCGCCATGCTGCTTCTGGCACTTGGCACTATTTTGCTGTGGCACAATTGGTGACTGGCGTTGATAGCGTCTTGTCGTCAAAGCATTCTTGATAAGTATTTCATAGGAATATGATATTATATTATCAAGGTTTCTCTATTTTTCTGTTATAGGAAATGTCTGTAAATGACCATTAAAATATGTTTGCTTTACACGTTTCTAGTACGAAAGTGTAGAGATGAGTACCAGTATTTCTTCTGGGGGAAACGTAAACATACTTACTCAGTACGCGAGTATACATATTTTTTGAGTAAATGTAAATACGTTTTAACAACTCTGCGCACATATCGACAGTGGCGCCAGACGCCAATTCACTGACGCGCTTCCCAACACCATAAGTTAAGACAATGTTTTACCGGGATTTTATGATATCCGCGTTTTAATCTTTATTGTCACTTGATTTTATTATAATTTTTGAGTGATTTTCGGCGTCAGCGCACAAAACAACCTAAATATTTATATCAGGTAAAATATATCATTTAAGATGTTACGTGACTTGAAAGTTTGAAAGTGAAACCTACGGGTGGTGAAACTTTCTGGCTGTTGATTTCCGTCACTAACTAAATTATTGAATTATGGCCCGATGCCGTTTATATACCAGTCCGATTTTATGGCTGTTCATAGATTTTTCTCGCACATCGTTATTGCTGCAATTTTTTGAGGTAAGTGGTATATTATAATTATTTATAGGTATACTGGGCACTTTTTTCAAAAAGGTGTACATATAAATATATGTATCACAAGAGATATGATCAGTCAATTACTGTGCTTTCACAAAAACAAAATACTATCCGCTGTTTTTGGCGCCTACTGGAATGTTTCCTAATATTTCTAATCCGTAAATATAAAAGATCTGCTGGGGCTATTTCCCTGAGCACCGAAACAATTAACTTGATCAGCTCCACGTTTTTACTGTACTTTTGTGCTGATATAAACGTAATTTTTGTCCACGAAATTCGGTGGTGAACATTGCATTTTGCATTTAATTTTTGTTATTCCTATAATTGGACACTTAGTGATGGAATGGCGCCATTCCATTGCGTTCGCGCCATCCGAATTCCTTTTAACCGAATAGGTATTATAACCTGCACTTGTAATGAAACGGATCTGGAGTTCTTGACCAATCAGTGAAATCCATATTCATGCGCGAATGTATTTACTCACTTTCTTGGGTATCCACTGAGCACCCCTTTAATTGGGCATTAAACCTTATTGGGCACTATAGGTGGGAATTTTTAAATTTTCGGTTTCGGATATCGGTTATCGGTTCCGGATATCGTATCGGGCAGCGGGTATCGGGTTAAGGTCGGGCCGGGTCGGGTAAGGTCGGGTCGGGTCAGCTCGGGTCGGGTTCCTAACTCTGTTGGGCTTCACAAGGAATTGGCGCTCAGCTACATTTCATTGGCGTAATTTTCAGGCATTTACCCATCACTACGTGGATCTGGATAATATAGATCTGCGGATGCATTAACCTTTACCAATGCCTAGACATGTACATTTACATATTTTAACCTTGTCAAATGAATGAGACATTTTTGACATATGTTTGATTCTTTTTGACAGCCACGGGCGTTTTTTTATGCGGCACGCAAAAAATAGGTACGCCATAAAAATTGTTCTGTCATTGTCAAATTGGCAAGGTCGCAGAGAGAGATTTGCAGCGTTGTGAGAAATTGAGATTGATTATTCGCAGTCGAAATCAAAAAATCTCAAAACCAAAAAAAACTCTCAAAGAGTTATGCGTGACTGCTCGAAAACAATCGCACGCAAAATTCCCAACACATCCAAAGCCCCCCTGCCTGCGCAAAAATCCGCGCTGCGGCGCTCAGGCGCCGCCCAGTTTCCCAGCCATTTGAAAGGGTTCTGTTTCAGTTCACATCGAAATATGATGTTGTATAGGTACATATTTACTATCTGGTAGTGGTGTAAGAGATACACATTTTAACCTATTAGTTAAATAAGCTGTGCTTAGCTTCAAAACTTTGAATAAAAGTGTTGCTTTGCTGCCCGGGTTTTGATGGATTTCCGGCAGTATTTACATTTCCGGATATTTACAGGTGTGTACCTATATGGATTAAGGTATAGGTATAATTATTGGGCAATGGACTTTTTTGGGGGTAAATTATGTTTTTTGAACAGACCTCAGGCAGTTTTTTGTTTATTTTTTCTGTCTTTCGGCTTTCAAAACACAAAAACAAAACATCATGAATCTGGACACTTTTTGAATATTGTTTTCTTGTAGACATTTGACTTTTCAGTGGCAAGTTGCAACCTTTCAAATCTTTTAGCCGGCGGCATTCACCGACCCTTTACTTTGTGTGTTTAACCCGGGTTAAAGAGTTGTGGATATCTTCTCTTATTTGTTGCATTTCCACCATCTTGTTTGATTTGTGGGTATTCATCGCGCACGCGTCACTCATTTTATTGAGCCAATATCTTTTTCAGATTGTTGATTGTTGAAATTCTTGAAATTGTGTTTTTGGTTGTTGTAATTCTTGAAATTGCATGACATGATTACTGTATTTTGTTTAATGGAGGAGTGCCATTCTATTTTTTCTAAAACTTTT
The DNA here is from genome assembly GCA_964036195.1 of Sphaerolaimus hirsutus. Taxonomy (NCBI): domain Eukaryota; kingdom Metazoa; phylum Nematoda; class Chromadorea; order Monhysterida; family Sphaerolaimidae; genus Sphaerolaimus; species Sphaerolaimus hirsutus. The sequence continues at coordinate 9,891 of CAXIWS010000610.1, read as the reverse complement.
TCACCTGCCATGCTATTGGAGGCAGCCATCAATTTTTTTCATCAATCTTCTAGCACATTTTTCATCTGAACACAGTCTTATTTTTAATAATTTCATCATCTCAATAGCGAGGCACGAGTTTGAGGTTTAATATCACTATTTGAATGCTTTCAATCTTCTTGCCATCCATTTATTTTTGTTTTTTTTTGGCACCCTTCCAATATAATTTCTACCTGTCATTCTATTTTTTGAGAGTGTAAAACATGCCAAAATGTGCCCATTGGAGCTATGCCATTCTATTAGAAGGAACATGGTAGTAGATTTGAAATATCTGGAGTAATAAAATTACCTGTGTGTACATTCAGAAGAGTATCACGGTAATTCAACTGCTCAATGATCCTCGAATGTGGCGCAAACAGTCTCAGAAGCATTTGAATTTTGTCATACTTTTTCAAATGTAGGGTTTTGGATTTGTCAACTAGATTTTTTGATGTTTTTTGAATCGTCTTGGTATTTTAATTAAATTAACTTGTTCTCAAAGTTTACAGTGGCTGGATGACACCTGCTGATGCCATCTTCACATTTTTATTGTGCTTTCTGTAGAAATGCACCCTTGTGCTTTTATGATTTTGTTTAGTTCAGATGTCATTGAAAAATGTTGGGAGTATATTCAATTCTTTTGGAACAATGCAATTTTAAAGTATCCTTTTCAGCTGAACATAAAAATTCAAAAACTGATGATAAAAATCTCCAAAATCTGGAAAAAATATTTTGGCCACCGCGAGCTTCACGAATACCACAGCAATAATATCCAGAATCAACACCACCAGCGGCGCTATATATTTGTATTTATGTAAATGTATTATTTTCGGGGCGCGTGTTGCCCCTGTAAGAGCGGCACAAAAGTCGCCTGTATCTGTTTTCTGCGTGTGGCAAGTGCCGTTTTTTTGCACCTGCGCGCCGCCGGCTGGCACTGGGAAACTTTGCACTGTTTCATTTCAGTGTTCCCCCCCCGTTCGCCTAGCGGTGGCAATGGAGTTTTGGAAAAGTATTTTTATGGTGAGAAAAATTTATAGTATATTCATTTATTTTTTTGTCAAAAAATCGAAAATTTGGGAATTTGGAAATGATTTTTCGGGTTATTCAGTTTTCATCTGCTCAAAAGTTCCCAAACGTTTGAACCAAAAAAGATATTAGAGAATATCAAACATACCTGTCAAAAATTAGAGGGGGTGTAAACTAGCGTGAAAAAATCAGAAATTCTAAAATGTTAAATTCGAAAACTCATTTTGTAAAAATACTTTAAAATTTTAAACACTTTTTTCCAGAACTTTGCCATCTTTATGTTGTTCAGTGGACTGAAAGTGAACGTGTGAGCTTTGGGAGCTTTTTGTGAGCTCAAAGGAACGATATTAAGAACACACTTTCGAAACACAGAAAATTATTGAGTTCAATTTTACACGGGAAAATGGAAAAAAATTTCCTACCAAGGTTGCAACCACGCATTAAACATGTGTCTTTGGAAAACAATTTTTTGCAAGGGACACTTTATTTGTGTTAAAAAGATTTTGTCTTGTTCAAATACTTTTTAATTTTTTTTAAAAGACCGGCGTTTTACAAACAAACAGTCAAGTCACACAAAACTGCGTTGCTCCATTTTTTAAAGAACAACAACAACAACAAAAGCACAGAACACAGACAGTTTGGAAACTTAAAACATGGGAGTGATTTGAAAACATATTTTCACATAAATACATCATCATTTGCTATCTAAATGCCTACCTAAGCAGGTACCTTTTGACTGCACTTAACTTACTTCAATTAAACAACTTACTTTTTATAATCATTTATTATAATGACTTTATGGTGCATTAAACAGTCTTTTATCAATGCTGACCACAATTTACATATTTATTTCTTTAAAGCTGCTGTAGGTTTGGCTAGGCAATAAATAATTAAAAAGCTGTTTACTTTTCGCTTATCATGATAAGACTTTTTTTATAATGAAGGATTTTGATACTTTTTGGACAATTCCCGTCGTTCGCACGGAAATGATTCGTTCCTTTGACATTTTATCTCCCCTGAAATTTTTGGTTATTGATAAATAAGCCGATCTCGAAATTAATACCAAATATTTTCTCGGAATCATAAATACTTATGCAAATTCTCACGGGAAATAGCCTTTTGTGTGGAATTTTTTTTTGGGCCACTCGACATATTTTTTGTGGTATAGGAATATGTAAATAATATACGCAACGACTGCTTTTTTGTTCCGGCACGCACTCATGCAGATTTGGGATTAGGGTTACAATAGTAAGCTTTGTTTGGTATGAGTGGTACAGGGTGGTTCACATTTTTTTCGCTACTTTTTTTCATTTCTCGTGAAAGTCCCGCACCCTGGTGAAAAGTCATGTGAAACGAAAAATGTAGGATGAGTTCGTCAAATTCACAGTACTACGCGAAAGGGGGTTTTATCGGGAACTTTACATTTTACATGAGATCTGACAAACCTGTGCGGTATTTCACAATTTACAGGGTGCCGGACTGTCCCCTGGTCGATCTCCCCAACCGACTTTTATGATCCACATTTTAAATAGACCACCCTGCATTAGAAAAATTTCCAATATTTTTACCTTAAACACAATAGGCTTTTTGGATCAAAATTTTGCCAGCTGTCAAATACACGTGTACATAAATACGCAAATCGCATGCCAAAATACCAATATTGATGCTTCAAATATTGTTTGCCGCCAACGCGTTTCCGTTTACTCGCAGCAGAAAATAAGATCAGATCGTAAACGTTTTTATGGTGTATCTATCAAATCGTCACTAGAGTCGATTTAGGCACTTAATTATCATTCCAATCACGCCTCATTAGTCATATATATCAGTCAAAATCGGAATTGGCCTTTATCCACGAATGCAGGGGGCGCCAGACGTCCGGCTTGGGGGCCTGTGCATTAGGTAACTGGTTGCATTGTGCACCATTGGCGACGGTTGCTTAAGGTGAGTTGTTTTGGTTGTTAGTGTTGTGTTTGTTGGAGTTTTTGTAGTGGGCCTTCATGGGTAAATCGATTTTTTGTTAAAATTCTTTTTGATTTGAGACTTGATAAGCTGGCATCATTTTTCTATTCCACATTGTGTATTTTCTCAATTTAGTTTATAAGGCAATCATTTTTACTCAATGAGGTGTCCATCAACTACAGTTGGTGGAGATAACAATTGATACAGTCTAGAAAAATTAAATGTGCTCAAAGCTTATTTATGAGTTTTGAAAGGTTTTCAAAGGGCAATGCTGCCAACATTAGCTGACATCTAATGGTGTAAAATAGTGTGCCATTCTTCCAGAAATCAATTAGTTAAAGATCATCATTTTCAAAAATCTTACTCATGCACACACCAAAACACAATGCACTTAATCAACCCCAGTTACCCACCGCAACAGTTACCTACCGTCCCTCGCAGACGCACGTGGCGACATGGCTGGCACCAGACTGGCGAATCTTCGGTTAGTACTAGCCACTTGTTTTGCCGCGTTCCCTAAAAACACTTGCACCCATACATTTTCTTATGTACCAGGCGAGTTCAAAAGAAAGTTCCGTTTCGATGAAAATGCTAAGATGAAGAGAAGTTATGAAGAGTGAGCGCGTAAAAAGTTGTGTTTGAAAAACGTTTTTTGTTGACGGACAGGCGGCATAAGGTGCCCTGGGTGTCAACTCATCACCAATGCATTGCACTTTTACCCAATGTCAATTTTTTGTTTAATCATAATTTTTTACCCATAGCTGGGCTCGGTTCTAGATTGATGCAAATACAATTAATACACATACAAATATTTACTGGAGCGCTGAAACAGGCATTTGAAAAAGTTTCAGGAATGACGTTTTTATGAATGTGTATTTGTATTTTTTGTTTTAGAAATTTGTGTTTGAAAATTGAATATAGGTAAATCAAAATGCGATGGAATTATTATCATTGTAGCATCCGAAATTTGTAAATTTTTGAAATTGTGGCAGTTTGTAACTGTATTTGCATTTGTATCTCCATCTATACCAAACGTCTGAAAGTATGGTTGAACTGTTTGTCCTTTAGGCACACGTCAAAATATTTTTGGCGTGGGAAATGTGCAAATAAATAAGCGGGAATTTGAATTGTATCGAAGCCAGGTGTTTACCAATAATTGTCAGTTCGCCCTTGACACTGGACAAAAATTTTTTTGGAAAAAAATTAATTTGTCTAACCATTCGCAGGTGTTGCAATTCGACAATGTCATAGCATATGGGCGATATGGAAATCTAGGCACCTATTTCAATTTGGCCTATTCTACAATTCATCAATTATTACTGCCATATTGCGGAAATTTTCGCACGTTTATTACCCACTGCCAAATTTAATTGTTCCCGTTTTTTTACACCATTTTTGCCTGGCAAATATTTAGCGACGCGCGGAAAATTTGCTTCTCGCGGGAAAATTACCCGCACCCATGATGCGGCATGAACACGAGTGCAGGTGAGTTGACAGGGAATTGGTACCCACACTGAGTTGACACCGAGTGTCAACTGTCAAACGGTTTCCATTTTTTCACGTCAATTAAGATTTTAGTTGACGGGTCGCAGTCTCGCAGAGACATGTTCCAATGCGCACAGATGCTACGATATTGAAAAATAAACATTGCGGCATACGCAGCATGGTTCAGCGACAGGTCAACTAAAATCTGACTTGACATCGAAACCAGTTGACACCCGATGTCATCTCAACGGAGTGTTGCGAACGCCTAAAGTTTAGGAAGGGTACAAATAATCAAAATTCCTGTCTTTTTGTTGATGATCATCCACTGTTTTTTTCTAGTTAATTTTGTCACTTGGCCATGTCACTTGACAAAGTGGCCACATCGAAGTTCAATCCACCTATCCAAAACTCACTCAATATTCACAACCCCCCCCCCCCCCAGTCCCAGCACTGCGAGCAGTTCCGCCACGCCGCGCCACTGCACCGTGTCCGTGGGCGACGGCGAGCTCCATGCCCGTCACGCCGGACCCGTTCATGCGCATCGGCTCGGCCGGCCGTGCGCGACTGGGCAGAACTGCGCCAAAACTAGCGATGCCGCTGGGGCGCAATGCGAGAAAGTGGTTTGTTAAATTTCAGGGATGGGGTGTGTTTTGTAGTGTCTGAGAGAGAATGCATCCGCAAGCGATAGTAAAGGTGGTAAGTGATCAATAAAGTTGTGCGTCATAAATAAAGTAACAAATGAAGTTATGAGTCACGTATCAGTTTTATTCTAATTGTTAACTTACGAGTTCGGCCATATTTAGGATCTAAACTTCAACCAAACTCTCAAATTTCAGGGTACCTGTTACTTCACTTATCACTTGACAGAAAATTCAAAACTTGCATTACATTAATAATTCAAAATTTGAAGTTTCATCTCTAACTCTGAATATGTCACTTCACACTCACAGCACACGTTTCTAGATCATTGGATCTCGTTCTAAGTGAGTCCATCTACATTTCAAATACCCCCCCCCCAAATGCAGCCGAGCGTCGTGACAACGTCCAAACGCGGCCGGGTGCGCACCCAAGCCGCCCGGTCGACAATTTCCGGAAATCCCACAATTTCCAACTCAAATGATCTCTCTATAGGCCGCGCCCGGTCACTTTCCGCTCACTGCGCCACTGGGGCTAGAAAACGCCGATTAAATCGGCCAAAATTTGGTGCGAATTTGAATTTGGCGCCATTGTGGCCGAAGGCGGCCGGCTGCTTGACGGTCACTTTGTTAGCGGTGTCTCTGTGCGCCGGCGTGTACTTTTTACAGCCATTTGTCAATGATTCCAGTGCCGGGGATGGTGTGAGGCAAGAGCAGACCGTTTTTTCGAGTTTGTGGTTTTAAATATTGTTTAAAAAAATTGTTTTCAACTTTTAGCATAAATATTGTCCTTGATATGCAGGAACGAGTCGATCCGAAGGTTCCATAGTTTTCCCGCATCTCATTAGCAGCAGCGAGCACCATGACTCACTCAGGTATAAAAGATGTTTTGTAAAAACACTCAAATTAAACCCATAAACCCACAAAACTAAAAAAAAGTGAACCGTCCCTCAAACTGAAATAACCCCCCCTACCCAGGAGAATTCGTCGTTCCGCGGAAATACAAGAATTGTCACCGGAAAAAATGTCCCCATCCGAATTATGCGGCGCCAAGTGCACCATGGACATTGGCAGCGGTTTGATGGTAAATTTGACAAGGAGATTACATCCACTGGCCAGTCAAAGTGATAATTGGCTGTGGTATGAGGCGCCGACGTTTGTTCTCATTTTTCCTCTTTGAATTTTTGGACCTAATTTTTAGATCGTATTTTTGCAATGTCGAATATTAGGTGCCACTGCTAAGACCCTGTAAACTGCCGTGTGAAGTGGTCAATATCATTCGAATGGTCAAAAGTCATGTAAATAGTCATGAAGTATGGAAAATGTCTTGTAAAAAATTTCTTTAAAATTTTACAGGATCTTTTATATGACTTTGACATTTTACAGGGTATTTTACATGACTTTTAAACATGACACTGCATGAAATTTGACATTTTACCAGGCATTTTACATGACAATTTGCATTTTACATGACATTTTGTATTTTACGTGACATTTTGCATTTTACATGACATTTTGCATTTTACATGACATTTTGCATTTTACATGTCATTTTGCATTTTACATGACATTTTGCATTTTACAGGGTATTTATATGAATTTTGGCATTTTGAATAACATTTGCCAGTTTCCAGGGAACTTTACATGACTTTTGACACTTTGCATGATGTTTGACATTTTCCAGGGCATTTTACAGGGCTCTCCGGGTTGCCCCTGGGTCTTGTTAAGAGTGATCATGCATTAAGAAAAGACTCGAACTCTTTAAATAGCATTGAATTATGTAAATGTAAACTGCCTTGTGAAGTGGTCAATATCATTCAAATGGTCAAAAGTCATGTAAAATGTCATGAAGTATGGAAAATGTCTTGTAAAAAATTTCTTTAAAATTTTACAGGATCTTTTATATGACTTTGACATTTTACAGGGTATTTTACATGACTTTTAAACATGACACTGCATGAAATTTGACATTTTACCAGGCATTTTACATGACATTTTGCATTTTACATGACATTTTGCATTTTACATGTCATGTTGCATTTTACATGACATTTTGCATTTTACAGGGTATTTATATGAATTTAGGCATTTTGAATAACATTTGCCAGTTTCCAGGGAACTTTACATGACTGCTGACACTTTGCATGATGTTTGACATTTTCCAGGGCATTTTACAGGGCTCTCCGGGTTGCCCCTGGGTCTTGTTAAGAGTGATCACGCATTAAGAAAAGACTCGAACTCTTTAAATAGCATTGAATTATTCACCTTACATTTACGATTTTATGTGGCTGGTATTGCATATGCAAAAGCACAAATTTTTCAAACTGCAACCATAACATAAACCCCACCCATTCCCTCGTTTTAGCCCCCTAATCATCGAGTCAGATCCGCAATTCTCACCATCGAACAACGAAAGTAGCGCCTTACTAGCATCCGACTACGTTTATCCCATGTGTATCTACGACGCCATAGTTTTGGAGCCTGGCGATGGCGCTGGCGCCATGGATTTGGCGCAAGGAACCAGTGGAATGACTGTGGTCAATTTGTGCGACGGTTTGGTTAGTGGGTGAGCGGTTTTTTGCGGTGGCTTTGTATTCGTTTTATACTCTTTTTTATTCGCGGGAAAAAAGTCGTTCATTAAGCGGGAATTAGAGCTCAGCGTCGATTCGACGTGAAATGATGACGTGAAATGATGTCGTGAAATTAATTACACGAGTGTGGATCATGCTACGGGTCTACAATTTTCTAAGGATAATATATGAATCAATACCTTAATCGTGTCCAATACTGAGTGTTATCAGCCACAACTAGAGCGAATTGAAAAATTCAATTTTTATCATTCCACGTCATCATCATTTCACGTCACAGTGTCAGGGAACAACTTGACATTTCACGTCAGACTATTGCTTGCAATAGTCTGACGTGAAATGTCAAGTTGTTCCCTGACGTAAAATGTCAAGTTGTTCCCTGACGTAAAATGATGACGTGGAATGATAAAAATTGAATTTTTCAATTCGCTCTAGTTGTGGCTGATAACACTCAGTATTGGACACGATTGAGGTATTGATTCATATATTATCCTTAGAAAATTGTAGACCCGTAGCATGATCCACACTTGTGTAATTAATTTCACGACATCATTTCACGTCATCATTTCACGTCGAATCGACGCTGAGCTCTAATTCCCGCTTAAGTGCCAGTCTATTCATCTACCTGCCTATATTAGATGGCGTTTTTTTTCATTGTTGTGCCCGTAGTCGAGTGGCGTCACTGTTCGCATGTCAGCTGGCCAATTTGAATAGATTTCGCCCCCCGGCCTTTCAAGGGCATCATATTTTTGTTTGTTGACAAATTCAATTATTTAGGTATATATGCACACGCGCAGCGGTAACTGGGCCACCTGCCGTTTTTGTTTGCTGTAGTACACTTTGCGCCGCTTTTGTGGGTACACGGTGGGTACGAAAAGTGCGCACTTTGAAGGTTTTTTAGGTTGGATTTTTTCGTCGTGAGAATTGATGAATGATAGAATAGGCATTGAAGTGACAAAAAGTTACAATTGTAACATGAAATATTACTTCATTTGACACAATTTGCACCACTGCCTGAAATTCGTCGATACTTTATTTGGTATAACTAGTTTAATTTTTTAATGATACAGCTTGCATATTACCTTTTGCATACACTGTATATACGTTCATACATACCTACATATACCTATCTGACTGAACACTTTATAACGCTTGTTACCGTATTTTTATGAATAAAATGACTTGAAAGTTGTGCGCCAAATTCACCCATACCGAGAGCGATGCAATGCTATGTAATGATAAAAATCATTTTGGGATTTTATTCAGATGGGATATGGTAGACATCATCGGAAAGTGTGCTATACGTATATATATGTGTATTTTTGTAACGCTAATAAATTATACGCGACCTTGTACCATTGTGCGGCCGCGTGTTATCGATACAGGTGTAAAAAGACGCCATTTTTGTTTCCAATGTGGGACACATTTTTATCGGATGCCCGACAGATTTCTGACGGCAAAATTTATCGACCGTGGGAATGCTTAGCGTTTTGTTTATCGACACATTTTAATGGCAAAATGTGCAGTGACGCCATCTTTTTTTGTGGGGGGGGGGGTGACGGGTTTTTTGAAAATTTCCTGGTGCTAATGCTAAATCTGCAAGTGGAGAAGTCACAAGAATCTTGGAAAGTGATAGGTAATGTGATAAGTGGTAAAGAAAGTGACAAATCAACGTACCGTATTTCCTCGAAATACCCCCCCCCCCCTCGTTTGACCCCCCCCCCCCCCCCTCTCGAGACCACTATGACACAATCACCCCCCCCCCCCCTCTAAATACCCCCCCCAAATTGAGTGTAAAGAGAACGTACATGATAAATACTGCAGTTTCAGACGACAATTTCGTACTTGGTTTCAAAAATTTTCTTGTGAAATAATACCCCCCCTCGAAATACCCCCCCCCCTCGTTTTAACCCTCCCCCTCTCGGGACCACTATGAAACAATCACCCCCGGGGGGTATTTCGAGGAAATACAGTATGAGTATTTGTGCTTGTCACTTAACGCTTGTCATGTGACAGAAATAGTATTACCATTTTTCGGTACTTTTAAGATCACCGGGGAGCAAAAAAAAATCATTTCATTTAGACGCAAATATTTTACAAATCGAGCCACATGCCAGGCATACCAAAGCATAGCCAATTTTGTTGTTTCAGAGCCAATGCAGTGCCGTGCTAATGTCCAA